>JZKD02S1600402.1:397835-440102 GCA_000966675.3 Picea glauca
AAAATATATATATGCATATATTATAAACAAATGGTGGCTTATTCCTAAACCTTAAATTTTTAGAATAATGAAAATGATAAATGGATTCTCTTTCCGAAAGTTTATTAATACCTACTGCCTCTACCTTTGATAAAAAGTTACGCATGTAAAAATAGAAGGGAATTAATAATGAGCGCACATACTCTTTGAGTTTAAAAAAAAAAAAATTAAAATAAAATAAAATAAAAAGAGAAATAAGAAAATAAAAGGGAAAAGGGGGGAAAACCTAAAGGAGGAGGAGTTAGGGTTTGAGACTTGATAAAAGAAAGGAAGAGGGGGAAAGAAGGGGAATTTTTGAGCTATTGGTATTGTTATGCTGCCAAACTAGAGACTGGACTGATTTCTTGTAGGAGTTGGGGATTCTCAACAGACTTGAGTGGTAGCTCAGCCTTGGAGGCGAGCTGAGAAGCTAGGCTATCGTCTGGGTTCTGTGTGGCCCCTTTGTGGCTCGGGGGGCTAAGGGGGAAGGAGAGTACCCCTAGCGTTTGGCTGGGAGGTACCGGTGAGTTCTTTGTGGTCGGCAAGAGGGAGCATCAAGAAGCACGTGGACACGTGGAATGGTTTTGTTTATATTTGATGAATGCTTTTAGTTATGATAAGTATTAGATAGAATGTTTGCAATTCTTTTTACTGTGGGTTCTCCTTTCCTAGGATGGGCGTTTTTATATGTATAATGGAAATTTCTCCTTCCTTTTCGGTGGGTTTCCTCTTATTTGATGGGCGTTGAATGTGGTGGCCAGTGTTTTTGCAGTAGGGTTTTGTCTTTATACTGTGGGCGATGGGGTTTTGTTTCAGTGGATTCTCTCTTTTTCTGAGGGCGAATTTGTTACGGTGGGAAAATGTTTATGGGCGCTTATTTATGGGCTGGGCGTTTTCCATGACTGTCATACAAAAAAAAAATTCTGTTGTGGGATATTTCTACCTTGGGCGTATGATATCTACTGTGGGTGTGTTTTTTTCTGTGGGTCTCCTTCTTTATATCTGGGGCTTTTTATACATACCGTGAGCTAATTTCCAGCGAGCCTTCTCCTTTACCAGGGCGTTGTTTTGATTTCAAGCCTGTACACTACAGGTCTGCGTCTTCTGTTTTTGTTTTTATTTCCTCAAAACATTGGGCAGTGACCCCCTTGTTTATGAGATCTGGATATTGAAGTACGGTCTTGTAGTTGTTGTTGTATGAATCGGTTACTTACAGCCATATTAAAAAGTGGTATGCCATATTATTAAAAGACAACAACCATGCTAATACTTTTTAAAAGTTAATTTAATTGTTTTTTTCTTTGGATTTCACTGGTGGTCACTAGAGGTAATATGTTTTTATTGGGGTTTAATTATTCTTCTTCATTGCTTATCTCGAAATCTCAGTGCACATAGTTGATCATTTTAGTCCCAAATTGAAACTAATGATGTTTTATGCGTTAACTTACTTGACAAGAAATATGACGTGTGTTACTGTATATGCACTATTCAGTATTGGTGTTTTAGCTTATTTGGTCACATCTATCTACTGCTTTCACTTCACAACAAAACGTGTGATCTATAGATTTTCCCTACCCCAACTGATCTACCCTGAAGCCCTTGAGAACTTTAACGTTATTTTTACTATATATTATGTTTCACCACACAGCAATGTCACATCTTCTCATCGTGGTATCTTATTCTGATACTCTCTGGTTGGATGGGATAAAGTGGTGCTAACTGGCAGCTGGTGAAACTGATAGGATTCGTTATTGTTTGCATTAGCCCATATGATAACCATGTCACAATCCCGATGTTGATCTGAGTCAGAGAACTATGATTTTCAATAGCAAAAGTCATTTCCAATAGCGAACTAGATCCTTCCATGTGGTTTATAAACAAAATAAGGGATTGGAAAATATAAGCTCATCATTGTCAATCATTGTCATTTAAGCTGTTGGTTTTTTTTTTCTTATTATTACTTACCAGTCCCAGACTAAGGCTGTTAGTTTCTAATTGGTACCTCAAAACATTTTATTGCCTGGTTCACCATCAAAATTTAATACGCCATTTAATTCCATACATTGGTACCTGCGTTGGGAGAGATGGCTGCCTGGTTCACCAGGTGCCGTGCAAGTTGAATCCCTGGGGCGCTGAGCCTGCACGAAGGAGACTGAACCAGAACCTTCCTTCTGCCTTCCATAACCCTACGTGCTAATTTACCTTCAGCGGCATTGCCAGCTGACCGTCGTTTCCCTCACCTACGTGTTCCCCTTGTCCCTTTGAAAAGCACGCCTGTAACAGATGGTGGCACACGCGTTCCCTCCTCCCTTACCTCTGCATTGATGCAGCTCTGACTTGCGCGCTGGCCAAGGATCCTGAGAACCCTAGATTCTAATTTTTTAATTTCTGAGTTTAAGAATGATGCTTAAGTTGCCAGGATAACCTTGTTTTATTTAAATTAGGGTTTAAAATGCAATAAATGATGATGCTCATGTTAACCTAGTTTACTTAATGTTATTGTTGTCTAAAATGCAATATAGGGATGATGCGTAAGCATCCACGTTAACCCTGTTTAAATTAATGTTATTATCGTTAAATTCCAATATACTGTTGATGCTTAAATTGCCAAGATAACCCTGTTTTATTTAATGTTATTACTGTTTAAAATGCTATATCATGATGATGCGAAGCCATCCTTGTTAACCTTGTTTTATTTAAAGTCATTATTATTTAGAATGCAATATTAATGATGACGCGCAAGCTGCAATGTTAATATATGTTGATTCGCAAAATTAATAATTGTTTTATTGCCTTGGTATACTCGTTTAATTTGCAATAATAGGGCTGTTTAATTTGTGAGGGCAATGTTGATACTGATTCGCAATATTAATAATTGTTTTATTGCCTTGGTATACTCGTTTAATTTGCAATAATAGGGTTGTTTAATTTTCCAGGGCAATCTTGATGCTGATTCGCAATATTAATAATTGTTTTATTGCCTTGGTATACTCGTTTAATTTGCAATAATAGGGTTGTTTAATTTTCCAGGGCAATGATGATGTTTGATTCACAAAAAATAATATTTGTTTAATTTCCATGATATTACTTGTTAACTTGCAATGATAAGGTTGTTTTAATTTGCCAGGGAATTGATGATGGTTGATTCTCAATTTTAATAGTTGTTTAATTGCCATGATATTACTTGTTAATTTGCAATGATAAGGTTGTTTTAATTGCCAGGGAATTGATGATGGTTGATTCACAATTTTAATATTTGTTTAATTTCCATGATATTACTTGCCAATTTGCAATAATAAGGGTCGTTTTAGTTTGCAAGGTCAATGATGATGGGTGATTCGCAATGCTTCTATTGTTTAATTGAACGGTTCGGGATGATGTTTAAGCTGCAAGGTTATTATTAGGTCAAATTTGCAATGTTAATGATAAGGTCTAATTTGCGATGCAATGTGGGTTAAGTTATTCCAATGTATGGTATTAAATTGGAAGGAAAGGCAAGATAATAGGGAGAATGTAGATGTTCGAGGGTTTACCAATATGGTATGATATCATTGCTCGCTTATGGAAATTAACAGAAAAATGCGATGCGTTGTGCTTATTGTTTGTCCCTGAACTCGTGCCTAATGACTTATAACTAATAATGGGGGTTGAGATTATAGACTTTTACCTTATGATAAGTCTTTGTCGGTTAATGATAATTAATGGAGCAATTGGTCTTGATTGATGTCTTCGGGTCCCAATAGTGGTCGGTCGATTTGAGTCCTCCTGACTTGCGTCTCCCGTAGAGGTCATGATTGTCCCTGATTTTGTAGTACTTGGTGGTATTATATTGCGTAGTCTGTTCGTGTCGGGCGGGATCTAGACACTTCTTGTATCTTAGTATTTATGTCTGTGTGTAAATCCGGTGGAAGGAATCCAATGTCGTATCAAGAGTCCCGGGCTGTTTAAAGGCATAGTTCCACTCTTGCGACACACTCTGAGCCATATCAGTAGTCTCGGGTTGTTTAAAGGCACAGTTTCCACTACTGCAACTCTATTGTTGGATTCTTTCATTCTGTGACAGTACTGTACCTAACCCTTGGTGTCTTTTTCTGCTTACAGCTGCTAGTTGCATGCCTTATGTCCAGGGGCGTTTATTTCTTGTTTTCACTATGATATGTCAGGTCGTCTTGATTTTGTTCGTCTTACTTGCATCTTGTTGGTTCGAGTGGTGACGTAGAGTCGAGGGGGTTGTTTCTTCTACACGCACGCACACACTTTAAGCAAACAAAAAAATAAATAATTGCAACTATTTTCGGAGTTGTTGTCGTAACCAGGAGAGGTGTTACATATGGTATCAGAGCCGGTTCGACCCGCGACTTGGGGTTCGCTATGGCTTTCATTGACATGAGTGGGTTTTATTATACTGTTGTTGATTGAGTTGATTGTGTGCGTGCATGTAATCATGGTTATAGGACGTCGCGGAGGCAGACGACGGGGTGCTAGGGGAGGAGGCGAGACACCTCCAGCAGCATCCACGCCTGAGGGGTCTAACCCCCAGGGAGGCAAGCAGGTGCTCGGACAAGAACATATAGCAGTTGGTGATGTTATTGGGATCATGAGATCCTTTCAGCGCATGTATGAGGCTATGATCAACCGTTTGGACCGAGGCGAGGCCAGGGCACCGACACCCCCTAAGGTTCTGCCACATGCACCGGCCGTCACAGGTAGCATTCACCGTGAACTCGAGAAGGTAAAATTTCCTGAGTTCTTTGGAGCCCCGGACGGTGTAGCTGCCGAGGCATGGTTGGAGAATATGGCGATGTGCTTCGCACTTGGCGATTATACATCCAACATGAAGGTCCGCATGGCGGTCTTTCAACTGAAGGGGAGCACTCTTCTATGGTGGAAGACACTCCTGCCACAACTGAACATGGTCGTGGAAGACGTGTCATGGTAACTATTCGAAGAACGGTTCCAAGAGAGGTACCTTTCTGAGGAATTCATTGAGCGTCAGCTCAATGAGTTCAACACGTTACAACAGGGAGGTCATACGGTGCCCGAGTACGAGGCATGTTTTATGGAGCTGCTCTGGTATGCTCCGCACCTTAACATAGAGAAGCTCAAAGTCAACAGGTTCGTGTTTCACCTTAACGACAGTCTGCGTGCAAAGGTTAGGATCTTGATGCCTCAAACCTTGCACGACGCTGTCCAAAAGGCCCTCATAGCAGAGGAGGAGCTTATCAGCGGGGGTCAGACCCGGACTTCGGTGAGACCCGCGAGGCAGAGTTCATCGGGGGTGCCGCAACATCAGACACCAGCGAGACATACGCCGAGACATCGTGGCTTCCAGAGGGGATCCACATTCACTACACCTCAACGACCGCCGCCTCAGCAGTGAACACCTTATCGAGGACCACAACACCAGCAGCAGCATCGCCCGCAGCAGCAGCAGTTTAGGCCTGTTCAGCAGAACAGACCAGGGTTTCAGGTCGGTGGCCAGACATCTTCTACTTCGGATACCAGGACTACTGGGCTGAAGAAGGGGTGTTGGACGTGTGGGGAGCCACACTACCAGTGCGACTGTCCTGTGGAGAGGACCAGGGCGTCCAGATCAGCCGGACCCGCTACCGTGGGAGATATGGGCAAGGCCCATCGGATTCATGCAGCGGTGAATAACCGCCAGGCAGAGCACCATTCGACTGTGCTCGAGACGACAGGTACTATCGCTGACCAGACCCTTAGTATTTTGATAGACCTAGGAGCTACTGAGAGTTTCATTTCTGGTGCAGCGCTAATAATAATTAAGGTAAAGGCAGTCAAAGAGGATGAGTTTAGCTTCATGGAGATGGCTTCGAGAGCCAAACAGAAGGTTGGAGGAAAGGTTACAGGCTGTTCCCTTAACCTGGGAGAGTTTGTCACGAGAGTCAACTTGTACGTCACGATCTTAGGATCTTATGACGTCGTGATCGATATGGATTGGTTGGAAACGCATGAGGCGATTCTCAACTGTAAGACGAAACGGTTGAGCTTGGTTGATGATGAAGGACATAGACGTGTGATTGTAGGAAGGAATCATGGAATTTCCCTGCGGTTTGTCTCTTCCTTACAGTTACGGAAGAATATGCACAAGGGGTGCAAACTATATGCGATCCTCACGCTAAACGAGAAGGGAGTAGCAGAAGGCCTAGAACACCTTCCAGTGGTGAAGGAGTTTTTGGACATATTTGCAGAGGAGTTGCCTGGGATTCCACCGGAGAGGGAACTGGAGTTTACCATAGACCTAAAACCAGGAACCAAACCCATAGCAAGAACGCCCTATCAGATGTCGACCCCGGAGTTGCAAGAGTTGAAAATGCAACTGAAGGAGTTGTTGGACCTGGGACTGATATGCCCTAGTGTGTCACCGTGGGGTGCGCCAGTTATTTTCATACGAAATAAGGATGGATCATGGAGGCTTTGCATTGACTACCATCAAATGAACAAGGCGACGATCAAGAATCAGTATCCCTTACCTAGAATTGACGATCTATTCGATCAAATGAAGGGAGCGACGGTGTTCTCCAAGATCGTTCTGCGATCCGAATATCACCAGTTACGGATCAAGGAGGATGACATCCCTAAGACCGCCTTTAAGACGATATTTGGACATTACGAGTTTACTGTTTTTCCATTTGGACTAACAAACGCCCCAGGGGTATTCATGAGTTTGATGAACGGGGTGTTCCACGAGTACTTGGACAAGTTCATCCAAGTATTCATTGACGATATCTTGATCTACTCTCAGACGACGGAGGAGCATGATGAGCACTTGTTCTTGGTACTACAATGTTTACGAGAACACAAATTGTATGGGAAGTTGTCCAAATTCTCTTTTTACCAATCGAGAATTCACTACTTAGGGCATGTCATCTCCGACAAGGGTATCACCGTCGATCCAGCCAAGGTTGAGGCTATTATGGAATGGCCTGCGCCTACGAATGTCACAGAAGTGCGTAGTTTTATGGGATTAGAAGGATACTATCGACGATTTGTCGAGGGTTTTTTGAATATAGCAAATCCAATCACAGAATTGTAGAAGGAAAACAAGAAGTTTGTTTGGACGGAGAAATGCGCGGAAGCATTTCGGCTGCTTAAAGAGTTGTTGAAAACCACACTGATACTAAAGGTCCCTGACATGGACGCAGACTTCTTGGTATGCATTGACGCATCCAAGGAAGGTTTAGGCAGAGTCTTGATGCAGGACGGACGAGTGATTGCTTACATTTCGAGGAAACTGAGAAGGCATGAGGAGAACTACGCGACGCATGATTTGGAGTTACTAGCCATCATATATGCCTTGAAGGTTTGGAGACACTACCTTGTGGGATGAAAATTTGAATTAAAAACTGATCATTGTGGACTACAACACATTTTCACGCAAAGCGACCTGAACGCGCGACAACGACGTTGGTTGAAATTGCTTAGCGAGTACGATTTCAAGATTACTTACATAAAGGGAACAGTGAACCAAGTGGCGGATGCTTTGAGTCGAAGGCCACGCGTCTTTTTGATGTTACCTCTTTAGACAAATCTACGTGAGAAGATTCTCACCTTACAACGTGAGGATGACTGGTACACAGAAGTCAAGGATTTTATCGGACAAAACACAATGATGGTACCATGTTATGAGGAATATTCACTTGATAGCGATGGTTTATTGAGGTTTAGAAGTCAGATTTACGTACCGCCAAACGATGAGTTGAGGAGGTTGATCTTGAGCGAGGCTCATAGAGCAGTTTACATGGCTCACCTGGGAGTTACGAAGATGAGGGCAGACCTCAAACCATTATTCTTTTGGAAAGGAATGAAGGCCTACATAGTCAACTTTGTGGCTAGATGTCTCGAGTGTCAGCAGTTAAAGGCTGAACATAGACACCCGGCAGGATTACTTCAACCACATGCCATTCCGGAATCGAAATGGGAGGTTATATCGATGGATTTTATTGTTGGATTGCCACTGACATCAAGGAGACACGACATGATTTTTGTAGTAGTAGACACTCTGACAAAGAGTGCTCACTTTATTCCCATGCGTACGACATATCACGCACCTGACATAGTGAGAGTTTTCATCAGTGATATTGTGAGGTTGCATGGCGTGCCTAAAAAGATTATATCCAATCGAGGATCGGTGTTTACTGGACGATTTTGGACGAGTTTCCAAGAGGCCTTGGGAACCCAACTTAACTTTAGTACTGCGTATCACCCAGAGATGGATGGATAGACAGAATGTATGAAACAAACCTTGGAAGACATGTTGCACATGTACGTGATGGACCAACAAAAGCGTTGGGAGGAATTCTTGCCTCTAGTAGAGTTCGCTTACAACAACAGTTACCAAAGCACCATTAAGATGGTGCCTTTTGAGTTTCTTTATGGGTGACCGTGTCGGATGCCCTTGAGTTGGGATTGGCTTGAGGATAGGGTCCTGGTGGGACCAGAAGTGATCCAAGAAATGGAAGAGAAGATGCAATCTATAAGACAAAGGATTAAAGAAGCGCAAGATTGACAGAAGAGTTATGCCGATGCGCACCGAGTCGACCGTAGCTACGAGGTCGGAAATCGAGTATTCTTGCGGGTTAAACCACATAAGAGTTCAATCAAGTTTGGAAAGGGAGCTAAACTCTCTCCTAGGTTCATGGGACCCTTCGAGATTTTGGAGAGAAAGGGGCCCGTGGCCTATCGACTAGCCTTGCCTGATTCTTTGAGGCGTATGCACGATGTTTTTCATGTATCTGTTTTGAGACATTATATTAGTGATCCTGCACATCTGATTGACCTGAGTTCCTTGCAGGTATCGGATGAGGGAGCGCTCATGGCTGAGCTGGTCCGCATCTTAGATCATCACGTTCGACAGTTACGACGTCGAACGGTAGATCAGGTCAAGGTCCAGTGGGACAGTTATAGTCCACACTCGGCGACCTGGGAGGACGCAGAGGATATGCGTCAGCGATTTCCCTTTTTGTTTGATAGATAGACTTCTAATACTGTGATACTTTATTTTAGCATTTATACTTAGAAACTTCGGGACGTAGTTTAGACCAAGAGGGGGTGTATGTAACATCCCGCTCTGGCGCACTGAGAACACTTATTATTTGAGGACACTTGCTCGCAAGTGATCCGAAATTTTATGATGTTAGACCATTTATACTTGATTATGATGCGATTGACAGATGACATGATGTGTTACTATTTGATGTAGACAGGTTCTATTGACTCACTTTTATTGAGTGTGCAAGGTTTTTGACTTTGAGGATGCAGAGGCATCGGTAGAACCCCCTTGGACTCCGGACTGAGTCAGGGAGTGTGCTTTTGGGTGATATGCTTACTATGATGTTTCATTCAATTTGATGATTGTTGTTGACATTTCTGACATGATTATTATTGATGCAGGCTGACGATAGCTTGCCAACCAGACTCACATATGGAGTAAAGGGGCCACACCGTATTTGCAAAGAGGTTGAGGGAGAGGGGTGGACAGCAGCCCTGCCACCGCCTGCTAGCACTACCGTCGTGGCTTGAACTGTAGGTTAATGATTACCTAGTTCGAGAGGACCCACAATTCCATGAGGGCCGACTGCAACAGTCGCTCACGATGATTCTAAGGGGCACGCAATAAGGCAGGGGCCTTATTCCTTAGAACCCTTAGTCTCCTACAAGTTCACCTGGTGGAGTGTTGACTCCAGGGGTTATAGAGGTCTACCAATCAGTCCAGTTGGTGAGTGGCACCCTTGGAGCACATGGTGCATCTTGAAGGGCACGTCGTACAAAAGAAACTCAGTTGGCGAGTGGCACCCTTGGAGCACATGGTGCATCCTGAAGGGCACATCGCCCAAAAGAAATTCAAGAGGTGAGTGGCACCCTTGGCGCACATGGTGCGTCCTGAAGGGCACGTCGCAATAAAGGTGGTTGAAGGAGTCAGCCTAATTATCCCTAAGTCATCAGCACCTAAATAAAACCTTAAGCAATTCCCTTAACCAATCGTCACCTAGCCCAGAATCTAACCCTAAGCCTAAGACTTTTCTAGAAAAAGGGGGGAAATTTAGTGTGACCTTAACAAATGAAAATTCAAAAAAAAAAAAAAAAACTTAGACCTTTATCCTCTCATTATCCATGTCTACTTTATTAAACTATCCTCCATCGCCTCGATCTTCTAGTGTCCATCTCCCTTTTACATGTCCAGTTCACCTTACTAAATCGCCATCCCTCCCCTTAATTCCTCATTATTATTTTTATGTAAGACATTTACTTTTCCGATATACATGTTTGCCATCACATTAATCTCTCTTTATCCTATATATACATATTAATGGTGAATTTAAATGATGGATAATGATAATTTACTATGATGAATGCATGCTTATAAATAAAAATAAAAAAAATGAAAATATATATATGCATATATTATAAACAAATGGTGGCTTATTCCTAAACCTTAAATTTTTAGAATAATGAAAATGATAAATGGATTCTCTTTCTGAAATTTTATTAATCCCTGCCGCCTCTACCTTTGATAAAAAGTTACGCATGTAAAAATAAAAGGGAATTAATAATGAGCGCACATCCTCTTTGAGTTTTAAAAAAAAAAAAAAATTAAAATAAAATAAAATAAAAAGAGAAATAAGAAAATAAAAGGGAAAAGGGGGGAAAACCGAAAGGAGGAGGAGTTAGGGTTTGAGACTTGATAAAAGAAAGGAAGAGGGGGAAAGAAGGGGAATTTTTGAGCTATTGGTATTGTTATGCTGCCAAACTAGAGACTGGACTGATTTCTTGTAGGAGTTGGGGATTCTCAACAGACTTGAGTGGTAGCTCAGCCTTGGAGGCGAGCTGAGAAGCTAGGCTATCGTCTAGGTTGTGTGTGGCCCCTTTGTGGCTCGAGGGGCTAAGGGGGAAGAAGATTACCCCTAGCATTTGGCTGGGAGGTACCAGTGAGTTCTTTGTGGTCAGCAAGCGGGAGCATCAATGAGCGCGCGGACACCAACCGGAGCAGGGCGAGCAGGCCAAGGTATGCTTTGTATTTTGATGGAATGGCTATGTTTATATTTGATGAATGCTTTCAGTTATGATAAGTATTAGATAGAATGTTTGCAATTCTTTTTACTGGGCATTTTCCACTGTGGGTTCTCCTTTCCTGGGATGGGCGTTTTTATATGTATAATGGAAATTTCTCCTTCCTTTTTGGTGGGTTTCCTCTTATTTGCTGGTTGTTGAATGTGGTGGGCAGTATTTTTGCAGTAGGTTTTCATCTTTATACTGTGGGCGATGGGGTTTTGTTTCAAAGGATTCTCGCTTGTTCTAAGGGCGAATTTGTTACGGTGGGCAAATGTTTATGGGCGTTTATTTATGGGCTGGGCGTTTTCCATGACTGTCATACAAAAAAAAAATTCTACTGTGGAATATTTCTACCTTAGGTGTATGATATCTACCGTGGGTGTGTTTTTTTTTGTGGGTCTCCTTCTTTATATCTAGGGATTTTTATACATACGGTGAGCTAATTTCTAGCAGGCCTTCTCCTTTACCGGGGCGTTGTTTTGATTTCCAGCCTGTACACTATAGGTCTGCGTCTTCTGTTTTTGTTTTTATTTCCTCAAAATGCTGGGCAGTGACCCCCTTGTTTATGAGATATGGATATTGAAGTACGGTCTTGTAGTTGTTGTTGTATGAATCAGTTACTTACAGCCATATTAAAAAGTGGTATGCCATATTATTAAAAGACAACAGCCATGCTAATACTTTTTAAAAGTTAATTTAATTGTTTTTTTCTTTGGATTTCACTGGTGGTCACTAGAGGTAATATGTTTTTATTGGGGTTTAATTATTCTTCTTCATTTCTTATCTCGAAAGCTCAGTGCACATAGTTGATCATTTTAGTCCCAAATTGAAACTAATGATGTTTTATGCGTTAACTTACTTGACAAGAAATATGACATGTGTTACTGTATATGCACTATTCAGTATTGGCGTTTTAGCTTATTTGGTCACATCTATCTACTGCTTTCACTTCACAACAAAACGTGTGATCTATAGATTTGCCCTGCCCCAACTGATCTACCCTGAAGCCCTTGAGAACTTTAACGTTATTTTTACTATATATTATGTTTCACCACACATCATTGTCACGTCTTCTCAACATGGTATCTTATTCTGATACTCTCTGGTTGGATGGGATAAAGTGGTGCTAACTGGCAGCTGGTGAAACCGATAGGATTCATTATTGTTTGCATCAGCCCATGTGATAACCATGTCCCAATCCCGATGTTGATCTGAGTCAGAGAACTGTGATTTTCAATAGCAAAAGTCATTTCCAATAGCTAACTAGATCCTTCCATGTGGTTTATAAACAAAATAAGGGATTGGAAAATATAAGCTCGTCGTTGTCAATCATTGTCATTTAAGTTGTTGGTTTTTTTTTTCTTATTATTACTTACCAGTCCTGGACTAAGGTTGTTAGTTTCTAATTGGTACCTCAAAACATTTTATTGCCTGGTTCACCATTGAAATTTAATACGCCATTTAATTCCATACATTGGTACCTGCGTTGGGAGCGATGGATTCTTGGTTCACCAGGTGTCGTGCAAGTTGAATCCCTAGGGTGCTGAGCCTGCATGAAGGAGGCTGAACCAGAACCTTCCTTCTGCCTTCCATAACCCTGCGTGCTAATTTACCTTTAGCGGCATTGCCAGCTGACCGTCGTTGCCCTCACCTACGTGTTCCCCTTGTCCCTTTGAAAAGCACACCTGTAGTAGACGGTGGCACACACATTCCCTCCTCCCTTACCTCTGCGTTGATGCAACTCTGACTTGCGTGCTGGCCAAGGATCCTGAGAACCCTAGATTCTAAGTTTTTAATTTCTGAGTTTAAGAATGATTCTTAAGTTGCCAAGATAACCTTGTTTTATTTAAATTAGGGTTTAAAATGCAATAAATGATGATGCTCATGTTAACCTGGTTTACTTATTGTTATTGTTGTCTAAAATGAAATATAGGGATGATGCGTAAGCAGCCACGTTAACCCTATTTCAATTAATGTTATTATCGTTAAATTCCAATATATTGTTGATGCTTAAATTGCCAAGATAACCCTGTTTTATTTAATGTTATTACTGTTTAAAATGCTATATCATGATGATGCGTAAGTCGTCCTTGTTAACCTTCTTTTATTTAAAGTCATWATTATTTAGAATGCAATATTAATGATGACGCGCAAGCTGCAATGTTAATATATGTTGATTCRCAAAATTAATAATTGTTTTATTGCCTTGGTATACTCGTTTAATTTKCAATAATAGGGTTGTTTAATTTGCCAGGGCAATGTTGATGCTGATTCGCAATAGTAATAATTGTTTTATTGCCTTGGTATACTCGTTTAATTTGCAATAATAGGGTTGTGTAATTTTCCAGGGCAATGTTGATGCTGATTCACAATATTAATAATTGTTTTATTGCCTTGGTATACTCGTTTAATTTGCAATAATAGGGTTGGTTAATTTGCCAGGGCAATGATGATGTTTGATTCGCAAAAATTAATATTTGTTTAATTTCCATGATATTACTTGTTAACTTGCAATGATAAGGTTGTTTTAATTTGCCAGGGAATTGATGATGGTTGATTCGCAATTTTAATAGTTGTTTAATTGCCATGATATTACTTAATTTGCAATGATAAGGTTGTTTTAATTGCCAGGGAATTGATGATGGTTGATTCGCAATGCTACTATTGTTTAATTCAACGGTTCAGGATGATGTCTAAGCTGCAAGGTTATTATTAGGTCAAATTTGCAATGTTAATGATAAGGTCTAATTTGCGATGCAATGTGGGTTAGGTTATTCCAATGTATGGTATTAAATTGGAAGGAAAGGCAAGATAATAGGGAGAATGTAGATGTTCGAGGGTTTACCAATATGGTATGATATCATTGCTCGCTTATGGAAATTAACACAAAAATGTGATGCGTTGTGCTTATTGTTTGTCCCTGAACTCGTGCCTAATGACTTATAACTAATAATGGGGGTTGAGATTATAGGCTTTTACCTTATGATAAGTCTTCTTCGGTTAATGATAATTAATGGAGCAATTGGTCTTGATTGATGTTTTCGGGTCCCAATAGTGGTTGGTCGATTTGAGTCCTCTTGACTTGCGTCTCCCGTAGAGGTCATGATTGTCCCTGATTTTGTAGTACTTGGTGGTATTGTATTGCGTAGTCTATTCGTGTCGGGCGGGATCTAGACACTTCTTGTAGCTTAGTATTTATGTCTGTGTGTAAATCCGGTGGAAGGAATCCAGTGTCGTATCAAGAGTCCCGGGCTGTTTAAAGGCATAGTTCCACTCTTGAGACACACTCTGATCCGTATCAGTAGTCTCGGGCTGTTTAAAGGCATAGTTTCCACTACTGTGACTCTACTGTTGGATTCTTTTATTCTGTGACAGTATTGTACCTAACCCCTGGTGTCTTTTTCTGCTTACAGCTGCTAGTTGCACGCCTTATGTCCAACGGCGTTTATTTCTTGTTTTCACTATGATATGTCGGGTCATATTGATTGTGTTCGTCTTACTTGCATCTTGTTGGTTCAAGTGGTGACGTAGAGTCGAGGGGGTTGTTTCTTCTACACACACGCACACACTTTAAACAAACAAAAAAAATAAAATTTACAACTGTTTTCAGAGTTGTTGTCGTAACCAGGAGGGGTGCTACAGAATCGGGCTAATGTTGAAATTTTTTCAAACTATTTTTGTATGCACTAAAATTTGACATGGATAGGCTATTGGCATGCCTTGGAAATAGGGATGGTTTCTGGACTCAAATATGATTCACACACTAACTTTATTCCATCATCAATTCACCATATAAACCATAAACCCTATTTTTCTTTCAAAGTACACAAATTGGTTGACGTATGTTTTAAGTTTGCATTAGTCGTTCTTCATTTTTCTTGTAGGTTCAACATTAATGTATATACAATGTATTTGTGTCATAGTTGTGATGAAAAATCCCTCTTTTTCATTGATTTCTTAATCAATACTATAAAAATACTCCCTTGCACTACTAGATGCAGGGACGTGTGTACTTTAGAACAAATTTCAAAAGTAACAAGGAACATAAATTGTACTAGGACTAGACATGGGCAACAGTGACCTGTGAATGGGGCCAACGTTGAAATTTTTTCAAATGGTTTATGTATGCATTGAAATTTTACATGGATAGACTATTCAGATGCCGTAATAATATGGGAGGGTTTTCGGACTCAAATTTGACTCACAAACCGAATTTATTCCATCATCATTTCATGATGTAAACCATAAACCTCATTTTTCTTTCAAAGTAAGCAAATTGGTTCATTCAAGTTTTAAGTTTGCATCATTCTTTCTTCATTTTTATTTTAGGTTCTACACTAATGTATATACAATGTATCTGCATCATAGTTGTGATGAAAAATCCCTCTTTTTTGTTGATTGATTAATCAATACTATAAAAATACTCCCTTGCAGTACAAGATGCGGGGACATGTGTATTATCGAACGAATTTTAAAAGGAACAAGGAATGGAAATTGTACTAGGACTAGATATGGGAAACAATGACCTATGAATGGGGCAACATTGAAATTTTTTCAAACTATTTATGTATGCACTTAAATTTGACATGGATAGACTATTCACATGCCTTAACGATATGGGAGGGTTTATGGACTCAAATTTGACTCACACACCCAGTTTCCTCCATCATCAATTCATCATGTAAACCATAAACCCTATTTTTCTTTCAAATTACACAAATTGATTAACGCAAGTTTTAAGTTTGCATCACTCTTTCTTCATTTTTATTTGACGGTCTACATTAAAGTATATATAATGTATGTGTGTCATAGTTGTGATGTAAAATCCCTCTTTTTCGTTGATTCCTTAATGAACACCATAAAAATACTCCCTTGTAGTACTAGATGCGAGGATATGTGTACTGTCGAAGGAATTTTAAAAGGAACAAGGAATGGAAATTTTACTAGTGTTCGACAGGGGCAACAGTGACCTGTGAATGGGGCCAATGTTGAAAATTTTTCAAACTATTTCTATAAGCACTTAAATTTGACATCGATAGACTATTCACATGCCTGAACAATATGGGTGGGTTTCTCGACTCAAATTTGACTCACACACCCACTTTCTTCCATAATAAAATTATCATGTAAACCATAAACCCTATTTTTCTTTCAAGGTACGCAGATTGGTTCATGTGATTTTTAAGTTTGCATCGGTGTTTCTTCATTTTTTTTTCAAGTTCTAGATTAATGTATATACAATGTATCTGTGTCATAGTTGTGATGAAAAATTCCCATTTTTCGTTTATTTATTAATCAACACCATAAATATAATCCATTACAGTACTATATACGAGGACATGTGTACTATCGAACAAATTTTAAAAGGCACAAGGAACAAAAATTGTACTAGGACTAGATATGGGAAACAGTGACCTGTGAATGGGGCCAACAATTGAAAATTTTCCACAATATTTCTGTATGCATGAAATTTGACATGGATAGACTGTTTGCATGCATTGAAAACATGGGAGCATTTTTGGACTCAAATTTGACTCACACACCCACTTTTTTCCATCATCAATTCATCATGTAAAACATAAACCTTATTTTTCTTTCAAAGTACGCAAATTGGTTGACGCAAGTTTTAAGTTTACATCAATATTTCTTCATTTTTGTTTTAGGTTCTACATTAATCTATTTACAATGTATCTGTGTCATAGTTGTGAATAAAAATACCTCTTTTTCATATATTTCTTAATCAACACCATAAAAATACTCCCTTGCACTATTAGATGCGGGGACATGTGTACTTTCAAATGAATTTTAAAAGGAATAAGGAACAAAAATTGTACTAGGACTAGACATGGGCAACACTGACCTCTGAATGGGACCAATGTTGAATTTTTTTCAAATTGTTTCTGTATGCATTGAAATTTGGCATGGATAGCCAATTCACATGCCTTATAGATATGGGAGCGATTATGGACTCAAATTTGACTCACACACCCACTTTCTTCCATCATCAATTTATCATGTAAGCCATAAACCGTATTTTTCTTTCAAAGTACACAAATTGGTTGATGCAAGTTTTAATTTTCCATCAGTCTTTCTTCATTTTTCTTTCAGGTTCTACATTAATGTATATACAATGTATCTGTGTCATAGTTGTGATGAAAAAACCCTCTTTTTTTTTTATTGCTTAATGAACACCATAAAATACTCCCTTGTAGTATTATTTGTGGGGATGTGTGTACTGTTGAATGAATTTTACAAGGAACAAGAAAATAGGAACGAAAATTGTACTAGGACTAGACATGGACAACAATGACCTGTGAATGGGGCCAACATTGTAATTTTTTCAAAATATTTATGTATTCACTAAAATTTGACATGGATAGACTATTTGGATTCCTTAACTATATGGTAGATTTTCTGGACTCAAATTTGACTCACACTCCCACTTTCTTCCATCATCAATTCATCATGTAAACCATAAACCATGTTTTTCATATGTTCTAGAAGATATGTTAATGATTCCTAATTTCATATTTGTATTTGACTCAAGGTACAATTAGCTTGCAAAGTATCAAATTTTAATTTCAAGTTGATAAACCAAATATGAAATGAGTCCTAATTAAAACCATCAAGTGTTGGAATTTGTCATCTAAGTTTAGGGTCATGTAGTTATCTGTTAAAACATAGAGAGAGCAGTCTCTATAGAAGTAGAGAAATATATTGATATAGGGTTCTCTTCTAAGATGATGTGGATCTTTTTAACCTTCAAGAAATATTTATATATATGGTGGTGTGAAAAAAAGTAGAATAGGTATGAATGGGGCCAACGTTGAAATTTTTTCAAACTATTTTTGTATGCACTGAAATTTGACATGGATAGATTATTGGCATGCATTGCTGATATTTGAGGGTTTATGGATGCAAATTTTACTCACACACCAACTTTCTCCCACCATAAATTCATCATGTAAACCATAAAACCTATTTTTATTTCAAAGTACACAAATTGGTTGACGTAAGTTTTAAGATCGCATCAGTCTTTCTTCATTTTTCTTTCAGGTTCTACATTAATCTATTTATAATGTATCTGTGTCATAGTTGTGATGAAAAATACCATTTTTTCGTAGATTTCTTAATCGACACCATAAAAATAATCCCTTGCACTATTAGATGTGCGGACGTGTGTACTGTCGAATGAATTTTAAAAGGAATAAGGAACATAAAGTGTACTAGGACTAGACATGGGAAACACTGACCTGTGAATGGGACCAACGTTGAATTTTTTTCAAATTGTTTCTGTATGCACTGAAATTTGGCATGGATAGCCTATTCGAATGCCTTATATATATGGGAGTGTTTTTTGATTCAAATTTGAGTCACACACCCACTTTCTTCCATCATCAATTTATCATCTAAACCATAAACCATATTTTTCTTTCAAAGTACACAAATTGGTTGACACAATTTTTAATTTTCCATTAGTCTTTCTTCATTTTTCTTTTAGGTTCTACATTAATGTATATACAATGTATCTATGTCATAGTTGTGATGAAAAATCCCTCTTTTTTGTTGATTGCTTAATGAACACCATAAAAATACTCCCTTTTTGTATTATCTACGGGAATGTGTGTACTATCGAACGAATTTTACAAGGAACAAGGAAATAAGAACGAAAATTGTACTAGGACTAGACATGGGCAACAATGACATGTGAATGGGGCCAATGTTGTAATGTTTTCAAACTATTTATGTATGCACTAAAATTTCACATGGATTGACTATTTGGATTCCTTAACTATATGGTAGGGTTTGTGGACTCAAATTTGACTCACACACCCACTTTCTTCCATCATCAATTCATCATGTAAACCATAAACCCTATTTTTCATATGTTCTAGAAGATATGTTAATGATTCCTAATTTCATATTTGTATTTGACTCAAGGTACAACTACCTTGCAAAGTATCAAATTTATTTTCAAGTTGATACACCAAATATGAAATGAATCCTAATTAAAACCATCAAGTGTTGGAATTTGTCATTTAAGTGTAGTGTCATGTAGCTATGTTTTAAAATGTAGAGAGAGTAGTCTCTATCGAAGTAGAGAAATATATTGATATTGGATTATCTTCAAAGATGATGTGGGTATTTTTAACCTTCAATAAATATTGATATATACAGTGGTGTGAAAAGAGGTAGAATATGTATGAATGGGGCCAACGTTGAAATTTTTCCAAACTATTCTTGTATGCACTGAAATTTGACATGGATGGACTATTGGCATGCCTTGGTGATATGGGAGGGGTTCTGAACTCAAATTTGAATCACACACGGAATTTCTTCCATCATAAATTCATCACGTAAACCATAAACCCTATTTTTATTTCAAAGTACACAAAGTGGTTGATTCTTTCTTCATTTTTCTTCTAGATTCTACATTAATGTATATACAATGTATTTGTGTCATAGTTGTGATGAAAAATCCCTCTTTTTTGTTGATTTCTTAATCAATACTATAAAAATACTCCCTTGCACTACTACATGTGGGGACGTGTGTACTGTCGAATGGATTTTAAAAGGAACAAGGAACAAAAAATGTAATAGGACTAGACATGGGCAATAGTGACCTGTGAATGGGGCCAACGTTGAAATTTTTTCAAACTGTTTATGTATGCACTGAAATTTGACATGGATAGACTATTCACATGCCTTAACAATATGGGAGGGTTTCTGAACTCAAATTTGACTCACACATTGACTTTATTCCATCATCAATTCATCATGTAAACAATAAACCTTATTTTTCTTTCAAAGTACATAAATTGGTTGATGAAAGTTTTAAGTTTTCATCAATATTTCTTTATTTTGTAGTATTTTCATTGATTTATTAATTAGACATTACTTTCACAAGGATTTCTCCATGTGCAGTGTTCCAAAAACCTTGGTTGGGGATTCCCCTATCCAATCCTCCTACCATAGGTACTGAACCTTGCCTGGGGTTCCATTGAGTATGGAAGGCACCACCCCCTACCGACATCCATTGTGAGGGAAACGAGCCCTGCCAAGGATTCCAAAGATCATGTGTGGATTATAATCTTGTCATCACTCCCTGTAAAGGAATGGTAACCTGCATAGGGTTATGTTGACGAAAGATGGGGTTACCCCTAGTCGAGAATGGATACGAAGGAAAAATGTTGTTTCCAAGCACATGAAACAAAGAGAACAAAATCGATCCCACCAACATCGTGTATGATGAAGTTCCCAAACTACCTCCACTGAAAAAAATATAGTATGCATTAGACTTGATTGACTGTTGAAACACATCACTGAGTAAAGGGGATGGAGGAGGTATATGACCCCCACTGTAAGGAATAACATTAAAAGGGGCAGTAGTGCCCGCGACCAATCCTTGCAAGGGAGAGTTAGAGCTCCCTACTCATAGACCCATGGTCTGTAAAGTAGAGTAAGTAAGAACTGAATTTGCGTCAAATTTGGGCATCCCATATGAGAAGGGAGTGCATGTCGTGTTATGAGTGAACGAAACAATGTCTGAAGTCATCAAAGGAATCGAACCACTTCCCAAATTTGTGGGTGTTTGGACAGTCGTGGTCCTGACATATGAAGATGGGGGAGGAGGTACAATGCCCCCTCTAGTGGTATCCATAACAAGAGTATAGGGACTCCATGACGAAGTAGAAACATTTTATTCCATTTTCTCTCCCCGAATAAACTAGCGTTCATAAGATGTCACCTCATGAGGTACAATATGAATTAGAAGCAGCGTCGACAAGGTTGTGATTGGAGGATTTGTTGGCCTGAAACCTTTGGTATCAAGTTCAGAAATGATATATTCCTCCGGTGCCGGAAAGTATCCTCTCATAGATGGCTCGGGTACATTTTCCTACAGCCCAGTTGCTTCGAACGATCCTTATTGATCTAGTATTTGCCTCAAGGGTGGAAAAGGTGGCTCCAAAGTAACTGATGACAAGACCTAAATCATACGTGAACGATAGAGCTATTGATCTTCTACTTTTTGAAATGATCAAACGACACAGTAAGGTTTGACTAGTGTAAAACACATAGCACACATTGAAAGTTCCTAAAGATAAATCAAGTAGATAACTGACTAGTGGGAAGGACAATTATTCCAATCAAAACTAGAGAAACTAACCGTTGCAAGTGAAACTCAAACACGGAAGTTCCCTCTTCGTATACTCTGTGAAGCATGATCAATATTGTTCCCAAGAAATACCCTCAATATACAATCCCCACTATGCTTGTTCCAGCTTTGGAGGGGTTATCCCCTCTACCTTTCCTTACATGACCTCATGTTTATCCCTTTTGTTAGAGGGGGATCTCAGATAACTCTTATGATGCTAGAATTTAGACATTCCCTATCTCAGACTCCAATGTTTGTTCTAAATGGCCTTGTATATTTTCCTCTTCACACCTATTTCAACGCCCTAAGATCCTAAACTAGTTGGTGAACCCTACAAACATAAAGTCTAATACATTTTAAGTTAAGCGTTAATTTTATGGGCTTGATTTACGTAAAGGAGGTGATTGCGCAACTAGTGGTGTTTGGAAGAGATGAAAAATGAAGAAAACTTTAGAGCATTTAAAAGAAAATAAGATACTTCGAATTTAAAGAAAAAGCTTGTAAAACTGATTCTAAATATCAACTTTTCAAATTAATGTTTCAAGATATTATAATTGAAAGTTTCCTAAAAATTTATTTCATTTGACTACACAAAACTACTTATAATTCAAGGAAAGCAAGAAAGAACTTTGAAACTAGAAGTCTTTTCTTTTGCAAAAAAACAACCTAGGCTATGCTACCAAACTAAATGGAAAAAATATTTTTGATTTTTTGAACTGCTTTAACAAGAAAGACCAAAGTAAAAATTCTTTTTTGTTTTTTTTTCAAAGCATGAAACAGGAAAACGAGAAAATAGAAACCAATATTGATAGAGACCCTAGGCCAACTGCATAAACACAATGGTTAAAAAATAGACCAAAGGAGGATATAAAACTCGAAAGTTCACTCTAAACCTCTAGGGAAAACAAAATAAAATCAAGAATAAAGTTTAAAACAAATATTTAACCCAAGATAAGGCTAATAACAGAGACTCTGTAAATACCAAGAAATCCCTAAGAATCCTAAAGCTTCTATCAGGAAAAAGAAAAACTTCTCTTTTTTAAAAACATTTTCATGACACAGAGACGTAGGTTGTTGCACCAGCAGCTTGTGTATGTATGCAGGTTGTCTACTATATATATTGTGTATGCATGCAGGATGATCCAAAGAAGAGCACGTTCAACAATGATATTTTTCAAAAAGGAAAAAGAGTAGGTAGACTGAATGGGTAAGGAAAGTTGGTAGGCACCTTGCAGGTCACAAATGACCCTTAGAATACTCGGTGAACTTGATAAAAAACTCAAAAGGCAATAAACAAGCCAATTAAAACGAAAAAAACCTCCCTCTAAAACCCTAGAGAGACTCCCCAGTGGAGTCACCAATTATGCTAGTGGGGAAAATCCCCTTATTACTATACCAGTGTCAAAGTACATGCAGATCTATCATCTCCCTTAAAATACATTCCTTTTCTTAAACTACCCCAAACATTCTAAATGGATGAACATAAAGACATATGAAAGTAGGTCAGAAGTAGTACATTTAATCCTAATGTTCGATGTAGACCTCCTCCACCTTTATAGCTTCCCAGGCTATTGGTCTCCTCCCAAATCTAACCTGCAAGACTACTAAGGAAAACAATGCTACAAATATTCTATCTCTACTCATCAATATTAGGGTTAGATATAAAACATTATCCATAAATCAAATGAAAATCATAAGAACATAATATTTGGGACAAGAAAATGATTCTTTTATTAAGTATGTAGATTAAAAGTTACAACCTTCAACGACTGATGCTCTGTGAACCAGTTCCAGGATCCTGTTAATGTTTCTCCAAGTTTATAATCCCAAAGCTTTCTCTCACAATCAATTGATCACTTTAGGTAAAGGGAAGGGATTGTATATGAGAAAGGGCTAGAGAGGGAATACTGAGGTCAAATCTCAGAAAGGGATGCAATATTTTGAATAAGACGGGGAAGGGATTGTGGCAGAGTTTCTTTGTTCTCATGTTTGATGATGGAATGAGACCCCAAGACCTCCTTTTATATGAAAAAATGATAGTTATTTGGTTTGGGGATGGGATACAATGGGTGAATTGGTTAGGAAACCTCCAATAGCCCGTTAACTCCACCAAATTCCTTGCAACTTTTTATTTTTTGAAACTTTTGGAGGTAAACGTAGGATTTTTAGTATGCAACTAGCATATGTACATGGGATTTCTAGCATGCAGCGGGCATATGTACGCGGGAATTAGTGTAGCATGGTGCGTACATGCTCTAAATATTTGTTTTTTAAAGAGAGTTCCTCAATAATAATTTGGCAAATTGTGCAATAAAAAAGGCCAATGCCATGTATACATAAGTAGGGAATTTTAGGGCTATAATAGTGAGGTGATTGGATCTCATAGGTACATATTAAAGGGTGTGTTAGTTTTACAATAGAAAATCTAAATATGAATAAAGAGCACATATAGTCAAAATGGTAACTAAAAATTAAAAAACAAAATAAAATTATTGAAATGAGGTGACATTACAGTTGGAATATCTAATGGACGGATCCTTTTTCTTGCTCCAATAGGAATAAATGATTTTGATATACATTCCAAAACAATACACTCTTCTCTGAAAATTCCTATCAAATATATGCGACCACTGGAAGGGAAACCTCTTGCAATATTGCAAGAAGAAATGAGGCATATTCGATATATTTTGAACCCAAGACCTCCTTGATGATTGAATGAGACCCCAAGACCTCCTTTTATACAAAAAAATGATAGTTATTTGGTTTGGGGATGGGATGCAATGGGTGAATTGGTTAGGAAACGTCCAATAGCCCATTAACTCCGCCAAATTCCTTGCAACTTTTTATTTTTTGAAACATTTGGAGGTAAATGTAGGATTTTTAGTATGCAACTAGCATATGTACACGAGTTGTCTAGCATGCAGCAGGAATATGTACGCGGGAATTAGTGCAGCATGGTGCATACATGCTCCAAAAAATGGTTTTTTAAAGAGAGTTCCTCAATAATAATTTGGCAAATTGTGCAAGCAAAAAGGCCAATGCCATGTATCCATAAGTAGGGAATTTTAGGGCTATAATAGTGAGGTGATTGGATCTCATAGTTACATATTAAAGGGTGTGTTAGTTTTACAATAGAAAATCTAAATATGAATAAAGAGCACATATAGTCAAAATGGTAACTAAAAATAAAAAAACAAAATAAAATTGTTGAAATGAGGTGACATTACAGTTGGAATATGCAAGTTTTTTATTATTCAATGTATCTTTCATGCATTTTATACTTCAATATCTAATGGACATATCCTTTTTCTTGCTCTAATAGGAATAAATGATTTTGATATACATTCCAAAACAATACACTCTTCTCTGAAAATTCCTATCAAATATATGCGACCGTTGCAAGGGAAACCTCTTGCAATATTTCAAGAATAAATGAGGCATATTCGATATATTTTGATTAATGAAATGATATTTATAGGGATAAGGCTATTCATATAGATAGATTCTTGATTACTATAAGAATTTCCTAAGAAAAAAATGTTTCCTTTTGGTGGTGGATCCATCATTCTTGTAGGTGACCTTGGTGAATCTCCTCTTGTGAGAGATAAGCCTTTATATGCAGATAATACAATAGGGAAAGTTTTATGGAAAAAAATCAGCATTGTTGTCACCTTGGAAACAATATTCCGACAACAAGTAAATCATTCAAAATAATTATCTTTTCATAAACTCTTGACTAACATAATAAATGTTGAAACCCTTTTTAATGATTGGGATCTTCTTATGTCACGTGTGGATACGATTTTTACTCCTATGGAAAGGATTTTATTTAATTCAACAATTCACTTTTTCTTGACAAGTTATTTGGTCACACTACATAACATGAAATTGTTGAAATCATTAAATTATCCAATTGTGTGATCTATAGTTGAGCATACAAGACAAACTGAAATTGCTAGTGTTGATGATGATCAATTGAAACATGAACTATTGTGATGCCCTGGTCAAAATGTCACGTTGACATGTAAATTTTTGTTTGAATATGGCTTAGTTAATGGTGCACTTCTAGATACATTTAGAATATTTTCTATATGTTTGGTTCAAAGTTACCTCAACTTCCAATGTTCACTACTATTCTTTTTTATAAGTACATTGGTGTTCCATTTGACATAAATTATACAAACATTGTTCCAATAAATCTTATTAAAAGAAAAAATAATAAAAAAACTCCTCTAAATATGGCATGGGCCCTTACTATACACAAATAATAGTGTTTGACATTAGAACAAGATAAAATTAATATTGGGAACAAAGAAGGGAAAGGGTTGACCTTCAGTTCCATAACAAAAGTGAAATAAATATATGGTTTTCACACATCTCATATAACATCCCTGTTACCTACAACCCTAAAATATTTTCTCTGGTAACTGATTTGTAAACTTCCATGGATATTCCACTGGAATAGTTCATCACAATATATCTAATAAAATACTAAAATCTTTACTATCAAGGTTATTTTCCTTTAGATCTCCATAATATTTAGTTGTTGATAAACTAGATAAAACATAGAAAATAGAAAACAACAAAACACATTCAGAACATCAAAAAATAAACACAATATATGACCTAGGAAACCTAATATATGAGAAACCCCAACTAGAAGGTGAGGCTTCTCTTCTCTCCTTTTTCTGGTAAAGAAATGATGCAAGTACAAAGAAATAGACACTCTTTGTGGAGTTTCCTTTGACCTATCGCCTATATGGTTGCTATAGAATCTCTCTTCCTTTGTTATTATGATAGAATATCACTCTCATATGTTTTTCTCAGCTATGGAACAAGATACAATGCAAAAGAATGGAACCCCTTCTCCTCCTAGTGGACCAATTTTTCACATAGCCCGATATCCATCTAGGTATAGGTTTTTGACTTCCTCAAACTTCAATTGTGATAATGTTTTGGACCTTATAAAATGTTCCTATAAAATCCACTACATGTCTAGCCCCACATGTCTAAGTAATGCAAGTTGGCATGGAATCCACTTGCACCATCGTGATATATACGGTAGGTCAACTTACAGGAGGCATAACTTTTTCATATGAACTCAATTGATGAACAATCTATGACTTTGGAAATGTATCAATGTGTATAATTTATAATCTTCCTCCATAGTAATGTTTGGACCAAATAAAGGGCGTTTGATGCCTCAAAATGGCTCTAAAATATTCCTCACTATTTTTTGGAACAAAATTTCCAAATTTGGACCAACCACCGAAATGGTCATTTAAGATTATTCCTCCAATTTTACACCCAAAAAGTAGGGAGATATATGAAAACTAATATAATGATCCAATCCGGAACATACCTCGCCATTTAGGGAGAATTTTGGTCCCCAAAAAATTTATTGAATGAGGTGAGGAAATTTTTCCTCTACCTTCTCCCTGTACTACCATTTTTCTTTCCCTGGAAGTTATCCTTTCAACCCAATCTGTCAAAGCTCATGATTTCCATGTCTTTTAGTTTTGGACTGGTACTGTAAAATTATGTCTTTGTCCAACTCTGCCTAAGAATCTAGTGCTAAATCCTCTATGGAAGGTAGGACCTACTCCTCCTCCTCTTCCAACATGGAGGGTTCATAGAGTTTGATATTATCCACATTAACTACTGAGTAAATGCAAACGTATGGTGGTAGACTGAGTCTTTATGCATTATCTCCCACTTTTTCTAATACCTCAAAAGGTTGATATCATAGATCCTCAATCTTCTTACTAAGACCTTGCAGTCTTTCCTTATTCAGTTGTAACCATACTTTGTCTCCCACTTTAAATGTTTTCTCTTTTTTGTGATGGTCATGTCTATCCTTGTACTTTTCCTGTGACTTCTTCAGTGTCTCCTGTACTTGCAAATGGATCTTCCTGATATTCTAAATTTTTTTTATACCTTTAGTGTATCTCTTGTGAGGTCCTCCCTCACTCCTCCTTGTTGTACATATACAACATCTAAGGGTGAAAGTAGAAAATATCCAAAGAAATTTTCAAAAGGGGACTTACTAGTAGAAGTGAATATTTATATGTTATAAGAGTGTTGTATATATATCAAATTTCCATCCAGGTCTTCATATGATTCTAATTGTAACCCCTCAAAAGATGCACCAAATTCCTATTGACTACTTTTGTTTTCCCATCTATTTGTGTATGGAATGTTGTATACCTCTTTAACTTAGCATCCATCTTCTCCCACAACATAGTCCAAAATGCACTAAGAAATCTGGTATCCCTATCTTAGATGATCCTCCTTGGTATCCCAAAGTGCACCCAGACCTGCTCAAAGAAATTGTTCACTGGTTCTTGTCCAATGATAGTCTTTTTACAGGGAATGATAATGTAAATTTTGTTGAACCTATCAACTACCACAAATAGATAGTCATGTCCCTTCTTGGATGTAACTTAGTAAACATCCCAAAAACTCCATGGAAATCCTTTTTCATGGTTGAGTGGGTACATGTAAGGGATGGTATAGACCTTTCTTCATGTTGATGGGATTTTTGGTACAACAAACTGTACATCCTATAATATATTGTGCTACATATTCTTGCATTCTATGCCAATACACATATCTCTCTAAGTTGGCAACTATCTTCCCAACATCAAAATTTCTTGCAACCTTGGACATGTGATCCTCTCTGATAAGTTGTAATCATTCACCTTTAGGAACACATATCTTGTCGATATTGTAGAGTAAACCATTCTAGAAATAATAGTCAACCTTACAATCACCTTATTCTAAATGAATTTGGCATTGTAGCTATTGAAAAACCTCCTTGAAGTCATCATCTTCTATGTATGCCTCTTTGTATGCATCATGGGTAAAAGGATCCATGTCAATTATATTTCCAAAAGTTGTAATATTATATGTGGGTGGATTTGAAAGAATTTCTACCAACTTATTTGTGCTAGCCTTCTTATACTTATGACGAAATGAATTTTGCTGTAAAAATTCCATCCACTTGTAATGTCTAGTTTGTTGTAGCTTACTTTGGTCCTGCAAATAATGTAGTGGTTGGTGATCTATGTGGATGATGGTCTCCTTTCCCATCATATAGTGTTTCCACTTTTTTACATCTTGTACCAAGGAATAGAGCTCCTTTCCATAGGTAAGGTAGTTGAGAACTGCCCCATGAAATAATTCAGAAATATAGCATATGCGCCTTCCTCCCTATATCAATATCGCTCCCATGGAATACCCACTTACATATGTATCCACTTCAGAAGGATTTTTCAAGTTTGGTAGTGTGGGCACTGGTGCTTCATTGATATTTATTTTCAACTCATGAAGGGCCTTCTACTGATTCTTCCCCCACTGGAAACTCTTACCATTGGATTTTATGGCATGGAGTGGTGCATCTACCACTGAAAATGAAGCTATGAACTTCCAAAAGTATTGTCCTACCCCAAAAAAAATCCTATGTTTAGTGAAATTTGTAGGAACTGGATATTTCATGATGGCCTCCATATTTGATGGATCCATATTGAGCTCCCCTCCACATATTACATACCTCAAATACACCAAACATTGTTGAGAAAAATCACATTTCTTGATATTTTCCAATAGTTGGTGCTTTTTCAAAGTCTCTAACAACTGCATAAGATGTGACATATGCTCCTCCTAGGTAGCACTATAAACCAATATATCATCCAAATAGATAATAAAAAATGAATCTAAATAAGGGCATAAAACATCATTCATTAGTCTCATAAAGGTATCCAATGCATTGCATAAACCGAATGGCATAACCAACCACTCATATAAACCTTGCCTTGTCTTGAAGGCATTCTTCTAGGTATCTTCTTCTTTGACTTGTACCTGGTGATATCTTAATTTCAAATCTAGCTCAGTGAAGTATTTGGCATGTTGAAACTAGCCCAATAGATCATCGACCTTGGTAGGGGGTATTGATTCTTTAGTGTAATCTTGTTCAATTCCTTATAATCGATACACATTATCCAAGTCCCATCCTTCTTGGGAACAATTATGATGGGTGACCCACACGGTGAGGTACTTGGTTGAATTACATCCTTCTCC
Organism: Picea glauca; assembly: GCA_000966675.3. Lineage (NCBI taxonomy): Eukaryota > Viridiplantae > Streptophyta > Pinopsida > Pinales > Pinaceae > Picea > Picea glauca. The sequence goes on from JZKD02S1600402.1 coordinate 427,162, forward strand.
AACAACTACTGTAATTGATTCTTCAATTCATTCACTTCCATAATAGACTATCTATATATCCCAATATTCGAAAATGGGGAGTTTGGAAACAATTGTATTTCTTGCTCCACTTCCCTCTTCGGTTGTGGCACTCTAGGATCCTGAAAAACTCCTCTGTATTTATGTAGAAACTCCTCCAACTGTTTTTTTTTCTCTTTAGTACACCCCTCTAGGGATGCCTTCACTCTCATTGACTCATCATTAGAGTGATTTTATCTTAAGAAAAGTAAAACATATTTATTACTATAACTAATCAACTTCTTGGCTTGATTGGCATTTTCCATTGAGATACTTGACTTACCTTTATGAAGATTGATGATATAGGACTTCCCATCCTTACTTCTTGGCTTGATTGGCATTTACCATTGAGATATTTGACTTACCTTTATGAAGATTGATGATATAGGACTTCAGTCGGTATTGGTTGGCTCTACGCATGAATATTGCATCCATAATATACATATAATGGATTCCAAACACTACTCCACACAAATATAGGGGTACTACATCCAATTCTAGTTCATCAATAAAAACAACACTTATAGAAAATTTAATCTTACACTATTTTTTTTCCTTTATCTCTGCATCCTTGTTTTCTCAATGCAATGGATAGGGGATAGGATGACTGTGAACCTCCAATCCAAGATTGTTGACCAGATTCATTTCCATGAGATTAGCTTGTGAACCAGAGTCGACCAGAGCATCTATCTTGGTCGTATTGAAATGAATTATGATGTGGAAGAGCTTGGTCCTCTCCTTCTCTTCTAGGTGATGAAGGATACTCAGATCATCTCCTTCTATACAAATGTGAAAACAATCTTTTAATCAAAATACGAGTTTCTTTCAACCTAAATTCTTGAATATTTGTCTAAAAGGTTCTTTTTCTTTCTGTCCTTCTTGAAATTATTTGGGTTCATCTCTGGATGTAGTTTCCAACATTTTTCCTTGGTGTGACCATAAATGTTTCAATGGTTGCAATGGCTGTTGGGATATTTACTCTAATTTTCAATGGCTATTTTCTTCTTATCTTTCCTCCCTTTCCACTTCTTCTTCCCCTCCTTGGAATCTTCCTGTTGCTCTTTCTGCTTTGAACCACTTCGTTTCCCCTTCTTTTGGCCTATGTTTTTTGGGTATTGTGCATGTACACAAGCCTCATCCACTATTCATGGCTTGAAGAGAATCACATTTTCCTAGATGACTGTGTAAATACCCCAAATACTTGAGGAGTACGTTTGGGTTCTTAGGAGAGATACCCAACATGGTGGCCATTTTTATGAACTCAGTGGTGTACTCTTGTACACTTTTCCCCTACCTCTTCATAAAGTAGTGACACTGGATCCATTGGTCCTATACATACATTATAGGGTAGAATTCAGACTTGATGAGGGTTTTGAATTCCTCCCATCTAGTTACTAGTGGATCACCCACGAATTTGAGTGTTTCTATGTGACTTTCCCACTAGTTTAAATCATGACCCTCTAACTTCAATCTAGAAAATTAATATTTTATTCTTCATCTATATGGTGAACGCTAAAATAAACTTCTAGTTGTTGAAACCAATGATTTTTTTTTAATGAATAGATATCACCTTGATATGGATTTATGTCCACTTTCGATTCCATATTGAATAGGGATTGTGAAGGGTTCACACCACTCTAACTCGACTTTTATTTTTCGGATTCTTTCTATGACACCTTTTCTTCTTGATATACCACTTTCCCCTCCGATCTGTTCTCTTAGTTAGAGCCTCCATCATCTCCAAAAATTCTGATATTTCTTTCTAGAGCCACCATGAGGAGGTTCATATTGTGACTGATGTCGACAACTTGTGCTTCTAACCGCTCAAATCTCTCTTCTACTAGATCTATAGGGTTATTATGAACAGACTCATTTTCCATGGTTGGGGTTCTCTGCAACTTTTTTTTAAGATGATTCCTGGATCATGCAACTTACCACAAATACCCAAAAGAAAATATTTCTCTTATACCAATATGATTTGTAAATTGTCTTCGATATTCCAATGGAGCAGTTCATCACAACAAATCTAATAAAAAATTGAAATCTTTACTATTAAGGTTAATTTCCTTAGATATCCGGAATATTTAGTTACTCACAAAATAAAAATAAAAATAAAAATAGAGAAAAATAAAAAAAATTCTCACCATCCACAAATAAACATAATATATGACCTCGGAAACCCAATACGATATCAAACCCACCTAGAAGGTTAGGTTGCTCTACCTTCTTTTCTCTTGTAAAGAAATGATGCAAGTACAAAGAAAGAGACACTCTATATGGAGTTTCCTTTGACCTGTGGCATGTATGGTTGCTACAAAATCTCTCCTACTCTATTATTCTCACATAATACCACTTTGATATGTTTTTATAAGCTATCGAACAAGATACAATGCAAAATAGTAGAACCCCTTCTCCTCCTAGTGGCCCAATTTTAACATAGCCCGATAGCCATCTAGGGATAGGCTTTTAACTTCCTAAACCTTCAAGTGTGATGAGGTCTTGGAACTTCTATAATGTTATTAGAAAATCCACTACATGGATAGCCTCACATGTCTAAGTAATGGAGGCTAACATGGCATCCACTTTCACCATGGTGATCAATATGGTAGGTCAACTTGTGGGGGGCATGACTTTCTCATACGAAATTTAATTGATGAATCGTCTACATCATTGGAAATTTATTGACGTGTAAATTTTGGAGACAAAAAAAGGATTTTTGATGCCTCAAAATGGCTCTAGAATATTTCTGACTATTTTTTGGACCCAAATTTCCAAATTTGGATCAACCGTCGAAATGTCGCTGCAAGATGATTCCTCCAATTTTCACCCAAAAAGTAGTGAGATAGATGACAAATAATATAATGATCAAATCCAGATTAATACTGTATTGCAATTTCTCCATTACCAACATCTCAACAAAAGTTTCTAAATTATTTGATACTGCATTGTAGAATCCTTGTCCCCGAGACGGGAAATGCCACACAAAATTTCCAAGTATGATACCCTTAAACTAAATAAAATTTCTCCACATATCCACAAAATTATATAGACTACTATAAATATACACATGCATAATAATACAAGAAAAACCCATAAGAGAGAACACATACATAATAACACAACATTTATAATAAACACATAAGAGAAACTTATCTTGTGTAAATAAGTCACCAACTATGTGCAGATTTCAGACTTTCCTCCCAACCATAGTCTCTGCTACTCATAACCTCTCAACAATAGGTCACCTCGGAGCTAGGGATAAAATGCCACCAGGGAAAAGGAATGTTAAGAGAGGCTAAGGTCTATTAACAACAAAAATGCTTAGATTAAGGTTCCAACTCTAGCAGACACCTATAGCCTCTCATTCCCCACATACTTATCCCACCCCAGAAAGTGTGTTGGCCTTGACCAAGTTTTGAGGATCCTTGGTCACATTTGACCTACTTTTTGGACTTCAACGGACTTTCGAAGGTGGAGCACAAGTCGAAGAGGATATCACGGAATATCAACCCCTTTTTAGGGTTTTTGGGTTTTGGTCTTATGTAATGGGTATGGGGATGTCAAGCCATGGGTTTACACATGCTTAGTCCTATTTTGTAATGTATAAATAAGTAGCTAGGCAATGTAAGAAGAAACTAGTGTGCTAAGTGCTAAGTGTTAATTGCTAAGTGCAAGTGGTAATTGTAATTTCTTTTTGCATACTCTGTGAAGCTTGTTGAGCTAAGTGCAAGTGATTGTAAGAGACTATGGAAGGATTTGTGTTGTAACTCAAGGAATGGGGATCTATCAAGGTGCGCACATCTCTTGTCCTCTGTGGAGTAATATCTCAAGGCTCTATCCATGTAGCTAATTGACCGAAGATAATAAGGAGACAAAGAGTTGGTGGACGTAGCCCCAGGGTGGGGGTGAACCACGTATATCCTGTGTTCTGAATTATTTCTGCATTTTGGTTGTTCTTTTGTTTATGTGATTCAATGCTTAGTGCGATGTTAGTTGATAGATGAATCTAATATGATAGCTTAGTGAAAAATAATTTGAAGGAATGCTAGATCTTATCTATGCTGGTATGGTTAGTGCTTGAGTCTATTGAATCTATGTGAATACTGTGCATATATTATGTTAGGGTATAGTTGCGCTATAAAATAAGACTGAATATTGATAAATCATAATTGCTAAGTTCTCTATTAAGGTATTACAATCACAGATCTGTGTCCCAGCTGAGGTTGCAGACACTGGAGTCCTACAACCACCCCTACCTCTACCTCGGGTGAGACTTCATCTGCTTCACAGGTGTTTCTTAAAGGGTCATTAGCTAGGGTTTTCTTGGTGCACTGTTGTAGTTTTGAATACTGGGTCTGCCCCTGTGCCAACAGATGGTTCCATTGTCGGGACATGAAACTGTGATTGTTGGGAACTGAGAAAGAAGAAGATCTGTGAAAAGATATAACCTGAAACTTTGAAATCTCAATGCGTAGATCTGTCGCCCTAGTGCACAGTACTATAATTGGATTTTTAAGCTCTATGCTAAGAAGAGAAGTCAAATCTGAAGAAAAGAGGTAAAATCTTGAATATTTGTGCTCTAGTAAATGTAAGAATAGTGAAAACTTTTTAGATCTGGAAGCTTTGTGCTCTGCTCAAAGTAATATTAGTGAAAAATTTTGTTTCAAGAGTATGGATCTAGGTATGTTTGATAAATTTTGTCCTAGCCTGAAAACTAGGGCACAGCTAGATGAAAGACGGTTTGATATGAGTAGATATGATAGAAATAATGAAAGATATGTTATTCCTATGCATAGAAAGAATGTTTGGATTAACAAATGGATGTAGGATCCTATAAAGAATTTTTTGCAGGTTAGCTACAATGATCCTAGTGCATAGTATAGGAAGGGTTGGGGATCACTTAAAAGAAAGAAAGGATTGACTCCTTGTTACAGTTGTAGAAGACCGAGACATCTTTCTAAGGAATTCCCTCGAAGAAGACCTAGTTTTCTTTGTTGTAAAGCTATGGATCATGAAGTTTTAGATTTCCCTAGAATTATTTCTAAGGTTGAAAGAATGAATATGAGATAAGAAAACCCCAAGGAAGTTCAAGAAACTAAGATCATGGTAGAACGTTAGAAAGAATAAGAGACTATACTATTGCAAATGAAAGAAACCCTGAATGATCATAGAGATATCAACTTATCATAGATATTCAAAGAAAAAGTACACATAGAAACAAGAATAGGAGACTTTAACATTAACTACATTTTGGATGAGGAAACACAGGTGAATATCATGAAAGAAAGAACTTAGGAAATTTTAGGAAAGCCTGCTATGATTCATTCACTCAGATGAATAGGATTTTTTAGAGGAAAGTTGATAACCCTATGTGGAAGACTTACCCAAGTATCTATGAGTGCTCATGGAACTTCGACAGAGGAAGATTTTGAGGTTGTTAAATTCATTGAGAACATCGCTCCATTGACTATGTTACTAGGAAAAACCTTGATCGAGAAGGATCGGACCCGAAGGAAGAAATAAGAATACCTACAACAGAAAAAGAAATACCTAAGAGACTTCATGACCAAGAGAATCGCGTAGTTATTGAAAGAACAAGAAAATCAGTCGAAAATACTAAGGTCCAGAAATCGGGATGTCGAAATTGAAAGAACAGATGAGGATTTGAGATACTTGTCTGTACAAGAGAGTAGAGCACCTACACCAAATAGAGAGGAAGTATTTCCCTTGAAACCTAGTAAAGACCATCAACAATGTGAAGTTACTATGCCAAGAGAAGATAAGAATCATAATGCAAAGAGGAATACCGAGACACACATCACTAGGAAAAAGGATAGAAATCTCAGTAAGAAGAAAAAAAAGATAGAAAAATTACAAATAGCACCAGAAAGAACTCTGCAAAAGGAAGGATTCCAAAATTTTAACTTCTTTGGGATATCAGTACAACATAGCATGTCGCTTCTCCACGACGAAGTAATATGACCATTGGACGCATTATAAACGTTAGCCTAAATGGTTATAACAACAGTTATGGTCAACAAGCTCCTCATCATATTGTTGGGACCATGTCGTAATGGACACAACTGCATTAATGAAGGCTTATGACTCATTGGAAAGATTCATTACCTAGTTGTCTACTTAGTTCGTCGAACCTTACACTAAAAACACTTTTTCCACCCGTGATTATCTGAGCTCTAATATCAGTTGATTTCACACAGTGATCATCGAGCTATCGCCATTCGTTCCATTGCATCGAATAGTTGCTCTTCAACCTGAGATATTCAACCAAGAGCATGTATGTCCGAAGAACTTAGAACATTTGAAGAATCTATGAACACGATACTTGTCAAACTCATGAATGAAAGAGTAATGTCTGTGGATGTACAATCTTCATCGACGAGAGGAGTGCAAGCCTCCTCGTCGACTGCTCGCGGATCTAGACCATACCTAGATTCGACTGAGAAAAGAACCAAGCATAGAGATGACTTGGCGAATGAGAAGTTATTTCTTTCCATCTTGACTGATTACATCCCACCCATGGATAGTGTAGTGAGTCGTGACAGTGTCTCGAGGGACTTCGACTACACCATCATCACTATGTATTTCCTGAGGGGGATATGCGTATTCAGACCACAACTAGAGAGAATTTTGACATTGAAAATCAGTGACTATAACCTGGGAGACCGTAAGATCTATGGCATGCTCGCGCCTCACAAATATATGACCAAGAAAAAGGGAAAGAAGATGAAATTCATCCCCCAACCATGGACGATGAACCTCGTGTAGTCCACCCTTTTTAATGTAATGAAGATTCCACATTTTGGAAGGCACTAAGAGGTTTACGCCTGCATTAAGATCCTATTTTTGTGCTTCCACAGTGGCTATCTATGGTTAGACATATGAATCACTATCGATTTGGCACTAATCCATAGGATCACTGGACTAAGCATGCATGGACCAAACCCACAAGAGTTATACCCAAGAAAAGTTGCAGACCGCGCCTTGGCATAGATGATTAAAGAAACATACGATGATGTTGAGAAGGGGACGCGAGGCTAAAAGGTAGCCTCCATACAGAATGGCACAATCCACCTAGCATGCCAATTAATTGCACGAAATATGGTAAGAAAGAACATACCCACGCAGGTCACAGGGTTTGTCGCTGATCTCATGGGGAAATGCGTAGAAGGCCTACAGATGAACTGGGCAAAGTACCTAGTTAACTATATCAAACTAGATTGTCATGAACCTCAGGATCAAGGCTATGAGTTTCACTTCAGCTGGCTCCTGATCCTCATTGCATTTACTTCTTGGGAGATGATGGAAGGTGAGACCTTCCTTGACATTGATCCATTTGAGCCTCTTCCTGCGAAGTTCACCAGGCTCTGGTATTTGAGATTTATGGGAAAGCAGTGGCAGTCAAACGCAATATTTCATACCTATTACCTATAGCTTAGAAGGGCTATTGATTCCTTCCCTCGTATGACACCAAACAACCTGGACAGGTCTAGGCCTCTTATGAAATTCCATGCAGATAGGCACTTCAATTATATTACTACGTGTGTTGATGAAAGAAAAGAATAAATTTAGTACTACTACAAGATCACTATAGAGGACCTAGAAGAAATTATTAAAGACTGGCCTGAATAAATCCTTATCCCTGCTGACCCCACAAATCTGTTTGACCTGGACCTCATTGGAAATCTGGTGGTTACTTGTGAAGCGTATAATGCCCCAAGCAGCAGTAGGAAGAAAAATAAGCAATATGTACAGGAAATACACATCACATCAGAATAGACTGCATCTGAGTCACCTAGAGGAGGAGGTGATGAAGAAGTGAAAAAAGAGGAAAAATAACAAGAAGAAGATAAGCAAGGGGAAGTAACAACGCCACAAAGCCTTTCTGATGACACTGATCCATCTAAGAAAAGGAATCTTTCCACCACAAAACCTTCATCGCGGAATAAGTCCAAAACCAATAAGCCAAAGATGCAGAGTGTACTCTTGGTCATTGACTTTGACTTCATTATTCCAGCTGTAGGATATGCCTCAGGAGATATTTTGCAAAGAAACAAAGTAAAAAAAGAAGCTATGTATGATAGAATTGAAGCAGAACTAAGAGGTGTACAACAAGCCCTTTATTCGAGCTGTGTTGTTTCCACTGTGCCCCCGCCCTTAGGAGAACCAGAGTTGGGAGATGAGCCTACCCAACTCCGCAGACTAGTTGATGCAACCAAAACTCGCCTTCATTGAGCAAAGGTTGAGAAAGAATAGGTCACAACGGCCCTGCATCAAACACAAGAAGAAGTTATAGAGAAACGTAGGATAGCATAATAGGAGAGAGATGCCCTTCAAGCGAAGTTCAATGAAGAAAGAGCACAGATCCAACAGGAGAAAGAAAAGATGCTTGCGGAGTAGGTTTGAGTAAAAGAACCAGTCAACAATGCACTTCGCTCTGTGACAGGCTTGGAGCAGAGGGAGGAAGAACCAGTAGAACACCAAGTAGCCTAGATCGTAGAAACCATCTAACATATTTAGTAGAGAATCACAGATCTAGAGATAAGAATAGTTCCCGGTACTCCACAGGATCTACGAGATCAATGAGAAGCAACTGCTCGAGGCACCATTGAAAGAATCAAGGGCCTCATCATGGAATGTAAAAAACTGAGTGATCGCAGTGCCCAGACTTATGAGCAACTCACTAAGGATCCTGAATTGAAAGAACTGGAGTTACAGCTATAGGAGGTGAAGCAGCAAGTAGAAATAGTATAGGCATAGTTGAAGTCCCTGTCATCCATTGAGAGGATGAAGCGATCCCAAGAACAATGCACTACCCAACAATAGGTCCACACCATTCAGAGAAGATTCATGGAAGTCACTCAGAGACTTCAACCAATACAAGATGAGGCTTTCCAACTATTCATAGAGATCAAAGGATGAGGAGAAGAACTGGAGCAAGTCGTCACTGCAGCTGAATAATGCAAAGAGGGACCTTTCAACGAAGTAGTAATCCAAGAGTTCATTGAGCAGGAGGTTGTGGAACAACAACAGGTCGAAGCAGCTCGAGCCAAGATCGAGGCTTTTGAGACAAAATTATCTAGAGCAGAGTGACTTGGGATGAGTCACAGGTGAGTGTTGGGCCATGTTGTCCCTTGACCAAGTTTTGAGGATCCTTGGTCATGTTTGAACTACTTTTGGGACTTCAACAGGCACTCAAAGGAAGAGCTCAAGTCGAAGCAGAGATCACGGAATCCCAGCCTCTTTTTAGGGCATTTTAGGTTTTGGGCTTATGTAATGGGTATGGTGATATCAACCCATGGATTTACCCATGCTTAGGACTATTTTGTAATGTATAAATAAGTATCTAGGTTATGTAAGAACAATTCGGTGTGCTAAGTCTTAAGTGTTAATTTCTAAGTACAAGTGGTAACTGTAATTGCTTTCTGCATACTGTGTGAGGCTTGCAGAGCTAAGTGCAACTGATTGTAGGAGACTGTGGAAGGATTTGTGTTGTAACTTAGGGAAGGAGGATCTAGAGAGGTGCGTAGATATCCTATCCTCTGCATTGTAAGATCTCAAGGCTCTATGCATGTATCTTTTTGACCGAAGATAATAAGGAGATGAAGAGTTCGTGGACATAGCCCCAAGGTGGGGTTGAACCACGTATATCCTGTGTTGTGAATGCTTTGTGCTTTTTGGTTGTTCTTTTATTTATGTGATTCAGTGATTTAGATGATAGATGAATCTAATATGATAGTTTAGTGACAAATAATTTGAAGGAATGTTAGATATGATCTATTTTGGTATGCTTAGTGCTCAAGTCTATTGAATCTATGTGAATATTGCGCAAATCGTCTGTTAGGGTTTAGATGCGTTGTAAAATAAGACTAAATATTGATAAATCATAATTTCTAAGTGCTCTGTTAAGATATTACAATCACATATCTGTGTCTGAGCTGAGGTTGCAGACACTGGAGTCCTGCAACCACCCCTGCCTCTACCTCGGGTGAGACTTCATCTGCTTCGCAGGTGTTTTCGAAAGGGCCTGTAGCTAGGGTTTTGTTGGTGCACTGTTATATCGTTGAACCCCAGGTATGCCCCTCTGCCAACAAAGTGTGCCCCTTCTCTTCTCAAAACTCCTTCAGTTTCCCCACTTCCCTTCTGAGGTTTTAGCAACATGCCTGAAAAGAACTCTCAGATCCTTTTAGCTGCAACTTGGCACCTTGGTAAAATAATTCCCATCATTTCTCTAACCAGGTGAGAATGCTTATGGTCCTAACATCCTTCTTATTCAATAGCACACGAGCCTGATAACCTGCCTCTTCATTTCAATTACTCAAGTTACTCCTCAAAACAACTCCAAAGATTCCCAAATGTAGGTTCAAAAGGTAAATGAGAGAGTGAACATCCTAGAATCATGTTAAGAACTATTGGGAAAGATGATAATTACACTAAGTTCTCAACAATATATTTTCATGTTCCCAACTTGACACTTGTCATGTTGGGAGCTTCCTTGGGCTCCACTTGTGGTACATTCCCCTCTTCATAGGACCTTAGGATATAAATATATCCATAACTTGGAATTTAGGAAATGTTAATATATTATTCCCTTGGGCTTAAGCCCCCTTTCCTAGACTCTTATCCCTCTTCCACTTATGGTGTGATTTACCCCCCCATACTCTTTTTGTCTTGTTGTTCTACATCAATGATGTGTTTCCAATAATATCTGAGTGTGATTACATATTACAAAGATAAGCTCATTGGCCTTTCAACATTCATTATCTCTCGCCTAATAATCACAGAGGCAACCTGGCCTCAAAACACATATACAAAAACACTTTGAGCCAAAATGTATTGGTTGACCAACCTATATGTATATTTACAACTGAGGTTTGGCCTAGGGGTATTACATATCCACCCTTCTCTTTTCAATGCTATGCCAAGATGAAAAAAAAATTCTTATGTTACAATTAGGAAGAAAGAAGAGAAATGATTACATTCCTTATAGTTTAGCATGCAATGTAAATACTTTATCTCTTCATATAATGCATGTGTTTTGTAATATTTTTTATACTTTAATCTTTTTTTTTCACTTTTGAAATATGTTTTATACCTTAATCTGATACATTTTACTTTATCTCTTCATATAATGCATGTGTTTTGTAATATTTTTTATACTTTAATCTTTTCTTCACTTTTGAAATATGTTTTATACCTTAATCTGATACATTTTACTATTTGAATAAAAAAACAATCATATTTGTTTTATAATATCTACTTTAGAGGAATTGATCATTGTATTTTTGTTTGCTACTAACCATTCACATTTAAACTATCATATATTAGGCCACATAACATGTTATAGGGAAAATGTTCAAATGCATGTAAAATGCGAACATACAATCTTCTACATGTAAATTTAGTACACTTAAAACAATCAAATCTAATAAAACACAAACAACTTATGTTTTAACATTTATTTAAATATAGATTGACACTTTTTTTTTAAGAGAAGAAGAAAAAATGTCCTTTTCATACACAATTTATATTGGTATTTCATCTCATACATTGTGGGAATGGAGGTTTTTTGTTTTTTCTGTAAATGATGTTTTTTCTCATCTATACTAAATCATTTTCTTTGTTTATGTTTTTATTTTCCTACAGTTACGGGCAACAAAGATGTTTCAAAGTTTATTTCTTGTTTGAATGAAGGCACACAACAAGAATAATTTGTCATTTCCATACAAAATATGATTTCTATCCAAAATAGTTATATATTCCACCTTTCCGATGAAATATTACAATTTTTATCATAGATGAAGGGAATCCTACGACAATTTAAACATATTTGTGAAAGGGAGGCAAGTATTTAAATCTTAGGAGATAATGACTTCATAGGCAAAGTGGTACTCATGCAACAAGAGTTGATTTTAATTCATGTTCTGTGTATCACCAATTTGGTTACACTTTAGAATAGATTTTGTTATCTTTACCATATATGAGATTTTTAGATTTTTTGCATTTATAAACTTTATTGGATGAAGTTAAAACATAAATATTTTTGAAAAGGGATTATTTTTTCTTTTTTAAATGTCAATTATATTTGAGTTTATTTCTTACTATGTTCTCTGTTTTTTTTTGTAAATAAAAAGGCAGGACCTGTTATATTACTGTAGCAAAAATGTACAAAATGGAAAAGCTGCTTGGGATGCCAATTGTCCCGCCTACATAGGAAACCGGGACAACTGGGCATCCCCTGCCAAATGTCACCCTGTTCTCAAAATAACCAAGTATTTCCCTGCCTCGTCCTGCCCGGAGGAAACCAAGACGCGCAGGGTTGCATAGACGTCTAGATATCATAAGTTTGTTAATTAAACTATAAGCTAGAAGGCTCAGAGCCATACTAAAAACTATGCAAGAAAACATAACCAATTAAGCTGCCAGTAACCTGCTATCCCTCGCTTTTGAGCTGGTCCCCTGTGATCTTCCATCCGGCTGGGAAGGCGTATGCACGCGCGCAGGTGGGGCATTGGCGCCTCGGATGAGTCTGGGAGTGAGCTGCAAAGTACATGTCCATGCGCTGTTCAATCCTAGCGAGCCGAAAGTTGTGGTCGCCCATCAAGCTTCGAATCTCGAAGATGAGACTGAGACAGTCCCAATGGGTTGAGGGCTCTTGGTCCTGGCCGCTTCCATCGCTGGGAACCTGGTCGTGGCCCTTTGGCAATTCTTTCTCCTCCTCGTGGCCCTTTGGCACTTCTTTTGTCTCCTTGTGGGGTGTCTCCTCCTCGATATAGCACGGCGGAGGTAATTCTTCTGAACTGCCCACTTGAGGCTCGGTGTTAGCTCCACTAGAAAATGGCCATCGTGCCAGATTGAAGTCTGAT
>JZKD02S1600402.1:444592-458156 GCA_000966675.3 Picea glauca
GTGGCTGTTTGGGCTGGGACGTTTCTGCTTCTGTATCCATTTCCACTCGCAGGCCTTGCTCCCTGGCTAGAAGTTGCTCCCTTATCTGCGGTGGCGGTTCGAAGGTGGGTCTTCTTGCTCTGGCGTCGGCTTTGTCATTGGCCACCACATTGCGGTATGAGGGGGGTTTCCCCCCCTCCCCCTCACCCATGTCCGTGTATCACTAGCCCACGGGTGATCTGGTTTGCGCCTGGTTGGATGCTTCGCCTGGTAAAGAGTTCTTGCTGCGGCTGCCTATGCCGCGAGGGTGTTAGGGTTTCACATCAGAGCCTCCTCTCCCGGTCTATCAGTTCATCTGTCTTCACTTCCAAATTTTGCTTTGTTATTATTAATGATGGTTACTATGTTCTCTGTTATGGAAGTATTTGTATTCGTTTTTTTATATTATTTATTAAAATATTGTTCTTTGAATTTTTCACACTTTATATATTTATCTTTAAAATAAACTTTTAAATTATTATTATTCACTTTCTCAATTTTACATTACATTAAGGAGAACCATATTATTAATATTATTATTTTATTATGTCTCATCATAAATAAATCTATCTTTTCAATACTTATTTTCCTTATGTTGTGATATCATCTATTATTCAAATGTCTACATCAAACATATCCTAGCTATTACTCTTGAAAAGTTGATATGTTTCATTCCATTAAGTGAATCATTTTTTTTCTTTTAAATTGTCACTATATTTTTTAAATGAAATTCCTTTTTCTTTTATACATGTCAAATATAGATTATATCCCCTTCCTATATGGAGAGAGGAATACAACCAATCAAACCATTAGTATTGATATTTTTTTATTGTTCATTATATTCCTTAACAGAACCTTTTAGATTATTATTATTCACTTTCTCAATGTTACATTTTGTTAAAGACAACCATATTAATAAAAAAACATTTTGCCATAATGTCACATCTTATAGATGTCTATCTCTTCAATTATTACAGTCCATATAATACAATGTCTCATATTATTTATAGGTTTACACCAAACATAACCTTTATTCATTTTGAAATGATGATATGTGTCATTCCATCCAATTTATTCATTTTATTACTTTTAAAATGTCACATTATGGCATAATATTGAAGTTTTCCTTTTAATTTATGAATGTGAAACATAGTTTCTTGGGTTTTTACTCTTTTATTTAATGTCAACTTCTTGAATGTCACAAATATTGATGTTAATCTCATAAAATTATTACTCTACAAATGTGGTCATGGGACATATTGTTCATAGTAATTTGCAGGACCAACTTGAAACATAACATATATTACTCTTCACATCTCTCGACTAATATTAAGTTAATGAAAAACAATTTTTCACTTTTAGATTGCCATTGTATGACATTGTTTTGTAGTGAACCTCTTGAACTATTACAACTAAAGTATTTCTTTATAAAATTAAATTAACATTTAATTCAATCATATGTTTTCTTATAAATATTGAAATGTGAAAATTTATTTGAGTCATCTTCCTATTTTAATTCTCTTAAATTGTGACAATGTTTTATAACATTTATCTCAACCATAGTATCATCTTTTTCATATCACATTATAATCCTTAAGGAAAAATAAAAATTTAGTAAAAGAATATGAACTTCACAATGCAACATAACTAATAAGAATGTCCCAAATGAAGAAAACCATTATGGAATGTTGCTTTGCAACAAAACCTGGAACATAACAATTTGACATAAGTTAATCAACCTAAACATCACAATGTAACATAACCATAGTCAACCTTAGTTAGCCTTGGTCAACCATAGTGAGATGGGTTTTAATGGTAAACCATAGTCAATCATGGAAACCATAGTCTACCCATGTTAGACATGGTTATGTTCATATAATATTTGTGACATAACTCAAACTTTATTGTTACTAAACCCAAAATATCTTTACACGAATGTTTCATTGTGACGTTCATGAACAAAAATGAGATGAACATAACCCTAGGTCGCATTTTTACAAACATATCCCAACGTTTCAATGTGACGAATGTTAGCCATTGTCACAGTGTGACTAACATATCTGAACGTCAAGATGTTTTTAACATAAATTGGCATCACACTATGATGAATATGAACCAATGTTGTTATCAAACATAGCCCTTGTTGAATGTCGCTATGTGGAAAACATCAACCATAAACAACCATAGTTAACTATGTTTGCATAGAACTATGGACAACTAAAGACAACTATGGTTTACAAAAGTCAACCATTTTAAACATTGTTATATGGAATAACCATTGAGGAATATCACAATGTAACAATGGTCAGCTTGATATAGTCAACCAATGTAGAACCATGGTCATGGACAACCATGTTTAAGGTCAACCATAGTCAATCATGGTCAACCATCATCATCATGCACATGGTCATGGTCAACCATGCCCTTCGTTTACTATAGTAAATCATGGTCAAACATAGACAAGAATGGTCATGGTCAACAATTGAGAATGAATCAATTTGACAGAAGTCAAGCATGATGAACATCACAATGCAACATTAACATGATAAATCTTGGTTATACATAATCAACATTGTCAACCATAAGCAGTGCGATATTGTTAACCAAGGTTGAATTAGAGTCAAGGAAAACCATTATAATTCACAGTTTACCATGGTGAAGGTTAACCATGGCCCTGATCATGATCAACAATGGACATGGTCATGGCCAACTGTAGTGAACTATGGTCAAGCATAGTGAACCAAGGTCATGGTCATGGTCAAACATAGTCAACCAAGGTCATGTTCATGATCTACCATAGTCAACCAAGGTTATGGACAACCATAGTCATGGTCATCCTTGGTCAACCATAGTCTACCATAAATAACCATGGTCAACCATATTCGACCATTCTCATGGTTAACCATAGTCACCCATAAACATTGTCAACCACATGGTCAACCTTATTCAACTATGGTTAACGTCAACCATGCTCATTTTCACCCATGGTAAACCATACTTAACCATGGTCAATCATGCTCACAATCATTGTCAACCATGGTCATAGTGAGCCATGCTCACAGTCTTGGTCAACAAGAGTCAACCATCGACATGCTAAACTAAGGTCAACCATAATGAACCATGGTCTTTTTTATGGACATGTTGAACCATGGTCATGGTCAACCATGGGCAAGGTTAACCATAGTCATGATTAACCATTGTCAATCATAGTCAACAATGTTCATGGTCAACCAACATTATGCTCATGGTCAACAATTGACAATGCAACAATTTAATAGAAGTCAAGCATCATAAACCATGGGAGATTCACCTTGTTGAACAATATCTTATCACATTCATTCATAAAGGGGATTTTTAAATTGTGACAAATAAAGTGAATATATTGTAGATATTATGGGGGAATGCAAAGTATTCTGGTGTTTATAAGTATTGGGGGGTATAAAAGGGGTATTTAGAAAAATTAGGGTTTTTTTTATTGGAAATATGTATTGTGAGGGGAGCTCAAAATAAGGGTTTTGGGAGGTATTTATCAATATCTAGTGAAATTAGGGATATTCTTTAATATCCCATGAACAAAAATTGTATTTCACATGTTCACTAAGTGATGATCCCATGTGATGAACATTGTAATGTCACACTACCATGGTTAACCATGGTTATACATAATCAATATGATCAACTACAAGCAGCTCAACATAGTTAGCTAAGGTTGAACAAGGGTGAAGGAAAACCATGGTCATGGTCATGGTCAACCGTGGACATGGTCATGTTCAACTATGGTCCTAGTCAACCTTAATCGACCATGGTTGATGCAGGAGCATCGCCAACACATCAAGCGAGCCAACACTGAAGCGGAGGACAGCTGGACAAGCCAGCACCAATTTTGAAAATGGTTTGGGACTATTGCGCAAATCTTAAATGATTCATTTAAGAAGGGGCGCCTTTGTATATTGAAATGGACCTTGAGCGGATAGCTCTCGTCCTTAAGTAGATAAACGACATTTAATTTAGTTAATGCTGGTAGATAGGTTTTTAATTCTAGATTTGATAGCTTAGAGTCCAAGAGGAAAAACAGATATAGACACCCTCATTCTATTGTAACATTATAAATTCAAAAGAAGGAAGAAGAGCATGCAGAGAATTGTATGAAGAACACCGATGTACAGGCATTTGAATTAATAGAATAAATTTGATTCAAATTCATGGTTTTGTGTTGTTTCTCTATGTATTGATGTTATGCTCATGAACGTTTGCTTCCTGTCATACATTTGCTTTTATATCCTGTGTATGTGATTTCATGTATGAACAGAAGTCTGAAGAAGAGTGAATGAGTTTCAATTGTTTCTCTAATTGAGCCAGAGATTCCTGCAAGGAGTGCATTGACAGAAGGGTTCAATTAGATATAGCGTTTGTTCTCATTTCCTCGAAGGTGCAGTTAGGCACAGTGCCATGCAAGGAGTGCGCAGGCCAAGCTAAGTCTCAGAGTTGCGATTCTGAGCAGAGTATCGAAAGACTGTTTCTGCAGGAGTGCGCAGAGTCAAAACACTTCAACACTGAGGTGTCATTGAGGTTTGTCGCAAGGAGTGCACGCAACAAATTCTCTGAAGGACTTGAGAGTCGAGGACAAGCTCAGGAGGTATAGAACCTTGATCTATTACCAAGTGAAGCACAGGGAGTTGGTGCCTTGAAAGATTGCAGAAGTTTCATAGACTTGCGAGCAGGTGATCGAGTCCTGTAGGGAGACACTTCTTCATTTCATGGATTCATAAAGGGAAGGACGGATGGTCGAAATCCTCTGAGGATATTTTGAGAATCGCCGCAGGCCATTGGATAGGTAGCTAATTTCTCGTCAGTCGTCAGATTCAGTAGGATTTACACAAGGGTTAAGCCCTAGTGCGCAGAGGAGAAGTCCCAGACAAGTCATCGGGATATTGAAGACATCAGAAATTTTGAGAGTGCAGAAATCACGACATCAGGAATCTCGATCCGTGATATCCAGATAAGATCAGAACCGTCCATCAGTAGGGATGCGTGTCCGGAGATCCGTGATACTCCGGACATGATACTCAGATAGTTTGAAGTCGCGATCCGTGATATTCTGACAGAAGAGTCATGTGGGACCACAGAAGAGTCAGTGGAAAATAGGCGGTGCATATCGGGGATCGGGAAAAAGTAAGTCCCGAATCCTTTGACATCAGGATTCGTGATCCCGCGAAGTCCGATATCCTGATAGAAGTGGCATGGATTTGAAGTGACAGCTCATGCGTGTGTCGGAGTTTCGGCACATCGCGAGTCGGGAGTCGGTAAAGTGAATGGTTTGATATCGCGAGTGGAAAAACCGTGATAAGAGCAGAAGTTCCAACAAGGAGAGAGAGAAAGTCAACGTTGACTGGCCATCAAGTCTCGGGGATTCGAGAGCCCAGTGATCGACCGTTAGACTCGCGAAGTCACGAGTTTCGATTCCCCGATAAGTTAAGAAAGGGGGGGTCACATGAAGAGAGAATCTTTGGCGCATAGATTTCCCGATAGGGAAATAAAGGAGCCTTGGAGTTATTCGGGCCGAGAGGAAAAGAAGATCCTGTGAGAGCGGGCGTGCTCTGAGGAGTGCGGCTACATCAAGTGGTATCAGAGCAGTTTTATTTCTTTGCTTATGTGGTAGAGAAAAGGAAATTCACCATGCCGCCAAGGAGAGAAAGACAGTCACTTGATCCAAAAGACATGGATGTGCAGAGAAGAGGTAGGCAGGTAGTCAATCTAGAAATGGAGAGACAAATGAGAGATCTCCAAGCAAGACTCGAAGACATGGAGACAGCTCAAAGACGCACAGTTAGTGCGGGAGATTTTAGCGATTCAGAGGATGAAGTTGAAGATGAATGTGAGGAGGAAGTTGCAGCCGAGGATGCAGTGAATGAACGTTTGATTAAAGCTATTGCCAGGATGGGTGGAAAGGCAAAGATGGACATTCTAGTTTACGAAGGAAATCTGGATGCAGAGGAGCTACTAGATTGGATAAGAGCTCTTGACACCTACTTCGACTATGAAGATATCGAAGAGGATAAGAAGGTCAAGCATGTTGTCACATGCTTGAAAGGACATGCAGCATTGTGGTGGGATGAGCTACAAGATGACAGATGCTGCAAAGGCAAGCAGAAGATTAAGAGATGGGATCGAATGATCGCGAAGATGAAGGCGGAATTCATCCCGAGAGACTATCAAATTTCTCTGTTCAGGAGGATGCAGAACCTGAAACAGAAGCTGATGACAGTGGAAGAATATACTGAGAAATTCTATCGACTGAATATCAGAGAAAGTCATAGGGAGAGCGATGATGAGAAGGTTGCTATATATCTGAATGGTCTGAGATACGACATTCAGGATGAATTAAGCATGGTTACCATCAGGACGGTGGAGGATGCTTATCAGATGGCTCTGAAAGCTGAGGAAAAGCTGAGCCAAAAACAGGGTCATAGAGGGCGAGGCAGAAGTCAGCCCAGAGGAAAAGTAATTGCCCAAGATAAATACCAGAAGCCCAAAGAAGAATGGAAGAAACCTCAGGTTAAGGTTGAAAGAGGTGGAACCTCATAGAGAGGACCATATGTTTAATAGAGAGGACAACATATAGAGAATAAGGGAGATTATGCTGACGCAAACACTTTTCCTCGTGCCAGAGGCAGAGGAAGAGGAAGAGGTGGAGTAATCACATGCTTCACATGTGGGAAGAATGGGCACAAGTCATTCGAGTGTCCAGAGAAAAAGAAGGACATTGGAGAATCTCACATCACCGAAGCGCAGAGGTGGGATGTTGAGGCCGAAGACGCAGAAGGTGGAAGATCGCTTATGATGCAAAAAGTCCTTTTGACACCTGAGAAAGAGATGGAAAGTTCATTCCAAAGGATCAGACTGTTCAGAACAGCTTGCAAGACCAAGGATAGGGTGTGCAAGGTTATTGTTGATAGTGGTAGCATGGATAATCTCGTTTCAACCAAGATGGTAGAGAAGCTGGAGCTAGAGACAATTGATCATCCAAGCCCATACAGAGTTTCGTGGCTACAGAAAGGACACCAGGTAACTGTTACTAAACAATGCTTGGTTGAATTCAAAATAGGTGGATATAATGATAAAATCTTGTGTGATGTTATTCCCATGGATGTATGTCATTTATTGCTGGGTAGACCATGGAAATATGACAGAAATGTGATTCATGATGGGAGAATGAACACATATACCCTAGAGAAGAATGGGAGAACCCATATGTTGCTTCCGATAAAGGATAAGGAGGTGAAACTAGAGGTAAGCAACACAATACTTCGGATGAGTGGGAAGGAACTTCTTACAGAGATTGAGAAGAAAGAAGATCCACAATTCTTTGTGGTCAGAAAGCTGAGGATTGTTCTGACTAGTACAAGAGAGGACGATTTACCAGATGAGGTTCAGGAACTGCTGGAAGAGTTCGCTGACATCATAGTGGATTAATTACCTCGTTCGTTGCCACCGATGAGGAGTGTGAGTCATCATATCGATCTCATACCAGGGGCCAGTTTACCGAACAAATCCGCGTACAGGTTGATGCCGCAAGAAAATGAAGAGGTTAAAAGGCAGGTCCAGGAGCTATTGGACAAAGGATTGGTCCGGGAAAGCTTGAGTCCATGTGTTGTTTCGACAGTACTCAGTCCAAAGAAGGATGGTGGTTGGAGGATGTGTGCCGACTCAAGGGCCATCAACAAGATAACCATCGGGTACAGATTTCCATTCCCGAGAATGGATGATCTGATGGATTTCCTGAGCAGGGCAAGGAACTTTTCAAATATAGATTTGAAAAGTGGATACCACCAGATTCGCATGAGAGAGAGCGATGAGTGGAAGATATCCTTCAAGACAAACGAAGGTTTGTATGAATGGCTAGTCATGCCGTTTGGTTTGACGAATGCACCGAGCACTTTTATGAGGCTGATGAATGAAGTCTTGAGGGAATTCATCGGAAAGTTCATCATTTTGTATCTATATAATATTCTGATTTACAGTAAGTCAGTGGCAAAACACTTGAAGCATTTAGCCATTGTGATGAAGAAGCTACAACAGGGGAAGCTGTTGATTAATATGAAGAAATCTTCATCCATGAAGACATAGATCATTTACTTGGGTTTTTTTATATCGGTGAATGAGTTGAGGATGGATCCAGATAAAGTGGAAGTGATCAAGAATTGGCCATCACCGAGAAATATTTTCGAGGTGAGAAGCTTCCATGGTTTGGCTAGTTTCTACCGAAAATTCATTAGGAATTTCAGTGGAATTAGCACAGCGATGATGGATACAGTGAAGAAGAGGCATAAGTCTTTTCATTGGACAACAGAGGCTGAGAAGAGCTTCAATCTGTTGAAGCAGAAGATAACAGAACAACCAGTGTTGGTGTTGCCGGATTTCCTGAAGACATTTCAGGTGAAATGTGATGCAAGCAGTTTTTCCATAGGAGCGGTCTTGAGTCAGGAAGACAAACCAATTGCTTATTTCAGTGAGAAGCTCGATGAGGAAAATTTGAAATACTCCACGTATGATAAGGAATTTTATGCTATCATACAGGTGTTGAAAAAGTGGAGGCATTACTTGATCCTGAAAGAATTTGTATTGTACAGTGATAATCATGCATTACCATTTGTGACTCAATAGGAGAAGTTGAATCAGAAACATGCTAAATGGGTAGAGTATATGCAGAATTTCACATTTGTGAATAAACACATTTCAGGTACTGCTAACAAAGTGTTTGATGCTTTGTGCAGGAAGTGTTTGTTGCTGTAGGAATTCCGAGTCAAAACATTGGGTTTTTCAAATCTCAGAGACATGTACGCAGGTGATGCAGATTTTTCAAAAGCGTATGAAGCAGTTAAGAATCTAGTTCTCAGAGAGAGAAGCCCTTGGACAGATTATATGATCTAGGAGGGATTATTGTTTAGAGGCAATCAACTGTGTATTCCGAATTGCTCCATGAGGGAGAACTTGTTGAAGGAGAAGCACAGTGGTGGATTGGCAGGACACTTTGGTCATGACAAAACATTCGCAAAGTTGAGTGAATCATATTATTGGCCAAGGATGCGAGTAGATGTTAAAATATTTGTTGACAGATGTTGATTTTTCTAGCATTCGAAGGGGAGAAAGCAGAATGCAGGTTTTTATAACCCATTACCCATACCAGAGAGGCCATGGGAGGCGATAAGCATGGATTTTGTATTGGGATTGCCAAGGACGCAAAGAGGATTTGATCCCATCTTTGTAGTAGTGTACAGGTTTTCTAATATGACACATTTCATCCCATTCCAGAAAACCAGCGATGTGACTCACATCGCAAATTTTTTTTTCAAAGAGATTGTTCGACTTCATGGATTGTCGAAAAGCATAGTTTCGGACAGAGACACAAAATTCATAGGGCATTTTAGGAGGACCTTATGGAAGAAGCTAGGAACTAACTTGATGTTTATTTCTACTTATCATATGCAGATGGATGGACAAACAGAAGTGGTCAACCAAAGTCTGGGAGATTTGCTAAGAAGCCTGGTGACTGAGCACCACAGCAGTTGGGACAACATATTACCACAGGCAGAGTTTGCATACAACGACTTAGTGAACAGGAGCACAGGAAAAAGTCCATTTCAGATTGTATATGGCATACAGTCAAGAGGAGTTTCTGAACTGAGGGATTCAGGACAGACTGCGACTAGCAGTGCTAGTGCAGAAGAATTCGCTGAGGCAGTAAAAGAACTTCACAGCAAGGTGAAGCAGCGACTGCAAAATTTGAGCCAGGAGTATAAGCGCAGAGCAGATCAGCATCGGAGACAACTTCAGTTCAAAGTTGGTGATCTAGTTCTGGCACATTTGAGGAAATAAAGGTTCCCAAGGGGAACATACAATAAGCTGAAGATGAAGAAAATCGCGCCATGCAAGGTCTTGAGAAAACTCAGGGAAAATGCTTATGAGATCGAGTTGTCGGATGGCATCGGAATATCTCTGATATTCAATATCACAGATTTATATCCATACAGTATTGGAGAAGCAGAGACTGGAACCGAGGAGCCAGTGATCCAATGGATGAAACAATTACCAGTTGTAGAGAAACCACATATGGAGTGCATACTAGACAAGAGAGTGGGTAAGAAGACCCGAAGAAAAGAATACTTCAAGTATCTCGTCAAATGGAAGAATCACCCAGTGGAAGATGCCAACTGGAAGACTGAAGAAGAAATACAGAGGCATGGAAAGACCATGCAGGAGCTCATGGACAGGAGCCCATGGATATTTTCGAGCCAAGGAGTATGATGCCGGAGCATCGCCAACACAACAAGCGAGCCAGCGCAGAAGCGAAGGACAGCTGGACAAGCCACCACCAATTTTGAAAATGCTTTGGGACTGTTGTGCAAATCTTAAATGATTCATTTAAGAAGGGGCACCTTTGTATATTGTAATGGACCTTGAGTGGATAGCTCTCGTCCTTAAGTAGATAGACGACATTTAATTTAGTTAATGCTGGTAGATAGGTTTTTAATTCTAGATTTGATAGCTTAGAGTCCAAGAGGGAAAACGGATATAGACACCCTCATTGTATTGTAACGTTATCAATTCAGAAGCAGGAAGAAGAGCATGTAGAGAATTGTATGAAGAACACCCATGTACATGCATTTGAATTAATAGAAGAACTTTGATTCAAATTCATGGTTTTGTGTTGTTTCTTTGTGTATTGATGTTATGCTCATGAACGTTTTCTTCCTGTCATACATTTTATTTTATATGCTGTGTATGTGATTTCATGTATGAACATAATTCTGAAGAAGAGTGAATGAGTTTCAATTATTTCTCTAATTGAGCCAGAGATTCCTGCAAGGAGTGCAGTCGAATTGTCCGCAAGCAGTGCGTTGACAGAAGGGTTCAATTAGAGATATCTTTTGTTCTCATTTCCTCGAAGGTCCAGTTAGGCACAATGTTGTGCAAGGAGTATGCAGACCAAGCTAAGTCTAAGATTTGCGATTCTAAGAAGAGTATCAGAAGACTGTTGCTACAGGAGTGCGCAGAGTCAAAACACTTCAACATTGAGGTGTCATTGAGGTTTTCCGCAAGGAGTGCACGCAAGAAATTCTCTGAAGGACTTGAGAGTCGAGGACAAGCTCAGGAGTTATAGAACCTTAATTTATTACCATGTGAAGCATAGGGAGTAGGTTCCTTGAAACCTTGCAGAAGTGTTGTAGACTTGTGAGTAGGTGATTGAGTCCTATAGGGAGACACTTCTTCATTTCATGGATTCATAAAGGGAAGGACGGATGGTCGAAATCCTCTGAGGAGATTTTGAGAATCGCTGCAAGCCGTTGGATCGGTAGCTAATTTCTTGTCAGCTGTCAGATTCGGAAGGAGTTATGTAGGGGTTAAGCCCTAGTGCGCAGAGGAGAAGTCTCGGACAAGTCATCGGGATATTGAAGTCATCAGAAATTCTGAGAGTGCAGAAATCACGACATCAGTCCACGATATCCCGATAAGATCAGAACCGTCCATCAGCAGGGACGCGTGTTCGGAGATCCGAGGAAGTCATGAATCAAAGTATCAGGGTTTTCGAGAAAAGGATACTCAAACATTTTGAAGTCGCGATCCGCGATATTCCGACGGAAGAGTTGTGTGGGGCCACAGAAGAGTCAGTGGAGGATAGGTGGCGCATATCGAGGATCGGGAAAAAGTAATTACTGAATCCTTTGACATCAGGATTCGCAATCCCACAAAGTCTGATATCCCGATAGAAGTGGTGGGGAGTTGAAGTGACAGCTCACGCGCGTGTCGGAGTTTCAGCACATCGCGAGTCGGGAGTTGGTAAAGTGAATGGTTTGATATCGCGAGTGGCGAAACCGCGATAAGAGTAGAAGTCCTGACAAGGAGAGAGAGAAATTCAACATTGACTGGCCATCAGGTCTCGTGGATTCAAGAGCCCAGTGATCGACCATTAGACTCGCAAAGTCACGAGTTCCGATTCCCTGATAAGTTAAGAAAGGGGGGGTCGCGTGAAGAGAGAATCTGTGGGGCATAGATTTCCCGATAGGGAAATAGAGGAACCTTGGAGTTCTTCAGGCCGAGAGGAAAAGAAGATCCTGTGAGAGCGGGCGTGCTCCAAGGAGTGCGGCTGCATCAATGTTCAAACATAGTCAATCATGGTCGCGGTCTAGTATATTGAACCAACATCATGGAAAAGCATAATCATGGTCATTCTTGGTCAACCATAGTCAATCATGGTTAACCATGGTCAACATAGTTGACCATAGTCTACCATAGATAACCATGGTCAACCATATTCAACCATGCTCGTGGTCAACCATAGTTGTCCATATACATTATCAACCACATGGTTAACCTTATTCAATCATGCTCAATGTTAACCATAGTCAACCATGTTCATGTTCACTCATGGTCAATCATATTGTACCATGGTCAACGATAGTCATTCATTGTCAACCATGTTCATGTTCACTCATGGTCAACCATATTGAACCATGGTCAACGATAGTCATTCATTGTTAACCATGTTCATATTCACTCATGGTCAACCATATTGAACCATGGTCAATAATAATCATTCATTGTCAACCATACTTAATCAACAACAACCAGAGTCAACCGTGATTGTGGTTAACTAAGGTTAACCATAGTCAACCATGGTATTGTTTATGGTCATGTTCAACCATTTTCAACCGCGGTCAACCATGTTCATTTTCAACCATAGTCAATCACAATCAACCATAGTCAACCAGGGTCAACCATTATCAAGGACATCAACATTCTGCCATGGTCATGGGCATGGTGAACCATGGTGATGGTGATGGTTATGATCATGTTCAAGCTCAACAATAGTCAATGAAAGTAAACCATAATCAATGAAAGTCAACCAAAGTTTATCGTGGTCTACCATCTTTAACCATAGACTACAATGGTCAACCATAGTCAACCACAATCAACATGGTTATCTATATTCAACATTTTCACCCATGGTAAAAAATACTCAAATGACGTTAACCACCTTCTACCATGGGCAATAATTAATAGTCAACCATGGTCAATTGAGTTCAACCTTAGAAGATTGTGGTTTACCAAAGTCTTTTATAGTCAAACATAATCAACCATGGCTAATGAAAGTCAACAATGGTCAAACATAACTAAACATGGTGAACCATACTCAACCATGGAAAACCATAGTTTAACTTGGTCATCCATGATCCACCATATCATAGATATTTTATTATTAATTATATTGATATGGTAAACTATAATGAACATGGTGAAGTGTGGTCAACATAGTCAACCATGGTAAACTATTTCATATATATATTATTATTAATTATATTTATATTTTAATTCACAAATCATCTATTCCTCAATGTACTAGTAGACCTCAACTAGCACAACCATTAATGGCCCCAAAATTGACCTATAACAACCACTTTCAATAATAGAATTGTGCTAGTATTTAAGAGATTGGGTGAAATCATGAAGGTGGGTTACACTTTTGCTTGTTTTATGAGAAAAAAAA
>JZKD02S1600402.1:464070-477600 GCA_000966675.3 Picea glauca
CTAGACTAGTTGCAAAAGAGTATTCACAGACAGAAGGTATTGATTATGCTGAAACATTTGCACCAGTAGCTAAATTGAATACTATCAGAATGTTAATCGCTTTAGCTAGAAAGTATCATTGGAAGTTGCATCATTTAGATGTTAAATATGCATTTTTGAATGGTTAGTTAAAGGAAGAGGTTTACCTTACTCGACCTGAAGGTTTTTTTGAAAAGGGGCAAGAACACTTAGTGTGTAAGTTAAAGAAAGCGTTGTATGTACTAAAACATGCACCTAGGTCATGGTATGAGAAGATAGACTCTTTCTTTCTTCAACAGGGTTTTCTGAGGAGAAAAAGTGATCCAAATATGTATACCAAATTTGATGAACATGGGTATATAGTATTGATTTCATTATATGTTGATGATTTAATAATTACAGGAAATGCAGAGAAGTTAATTGATGAAATCAAGGAGCAGTTATCAAANNNNTTTGAAATGAAATATCTTGGTGAGTTACATTACTGCCTAGGTCTTGAAGTTTGGAGAAATGCAGGACAAACTTTTGTTTGTCAGAGTAAATATATCAAAGAAATACTTAAGAGATTTAAAATGGATCAGTGTAAGACTTCTATTGTTCGCATGCAATAGAATGTGAAACTGTCTTGTGATGATGGTTCGAAGGAGGTGAATGGCACTGTGTATAGATAGATGGTGGGTAGTCTGAATTATCTTACCACAAGAAGACCTGATATTTCATATTATGTGAGTGTGTTAAGTCAGTTCATGGAGAAACCTCATGAAATCCATTGGAATGCAACAAAGATAGTACTCAGGTATCTAAAAGGTACACTTGATTATGGTATTACATATACTGATGCATCTAATGTTGAGATGACAGGTTATTCAGATTTTGATTGGGCTGGCAATCTGGATGATCGAAGATCAACCACTAGATATACGTTCAACATTCGATCCAGGGTTGTTTCATGGAGCAGTAAAAAGAAGCCCACTGTATATTTTTCTTCTACCGAAGAAGAATATAAATCCTTGTGTGCAACAACTTGTGAAGTTGTTTGGTTAAGAAGACTTCTTCAAGATGTTGGAGAAGAATGAAAGGAACCTATGATGATCAGATGTGACAATCAAAGTTCAATCAATATTGCAAAGAATCCGATTTTTCATGCAAGGACAAAGCATGTTGAAGCTCAGTATCATTTTGTTCAAGAAAAGTTGTAGTAAAATGAAAAAACTCTTGTGTATTGTAATACTAGTGAAAATGTTGTTGATATTTTCACTAAGCCTCTTGGAAAGATTAAGTTTGAACTATTTAGGGAGATGTTAGGTGTAGAAGTCAATCCATTCTCCATTAAGGGGGAGACTTGGAAATAATGGAGAAAGCACCAGTTGTAAGCACCAGTTGTAAGCACCAATTATAAGCTTCAGTTGTGAGAGTCAGTTGTAGGCATGTTAAGAGTCAGTTCTTAGTTAAGAGTCTAGTTGTCTTTGGTTTGCATGTAGCCGACTTGGGAGAGTCTTTTCCTATATAATGATGTAATCCGTATTCATTGAATAATACAAAAGTGAGCGTAGCCTCACCGTGTTGTTTTCATCGTATATTTTATCTTTGTTTTACACACGAGATTTGGACAAAGATGGATCTGTTGAACCAACTTGTTTATTTATAGTTAAATTAAAGATCCTTTACAAGTTTGTAGAGGACAGTTTAATGAGCACGACATTGGCACTGAGATCATTTGTTTTGGAAATTTCAAAGCGGCATTGGCACTGAGATCATCTATTTTGGAGATGCATAATTTTCAAAGCTTGTTTTTTGGGTTTAAATAACAGTTTCTGGTTTAAAAATTGATTTTATTTTTAGTGGTAGAAATTGAAATGGTGTAGTTTAAATGTTCAGAAATGATTCTATCAATTTTTGTTGAGATATCTGATCGAAATCTAATAAGAAAATATTAAATAGATTTGAGTGATTATTTCTGTGTAATCCAAATATCTCATAAATTATGGACATGCTGAATTCATTTCTACTTCCAAAGGATTAACATAGCGACCCAACCCAAATCATCATCATGACATCCAAACAAATTTCATTACCAAGAAAATATGAGATGAGAGCTTAAAGATTGAATTGAAGGCACAAGAGTTGATTACATGTAAGTATCCATTACCTAGTTGGCTTCTTCCTCTGTAGAGAACGAGTAACACTAGAATAGATTGTGATCAATAGACTGATGGGGGAACCTCATGTGTTTCGGAAAGAGTGCGTTGTACAAATTAAAGAGATGCTCAATAATGATGATGAGAATTCTCTACCAAAGGTGTGTAACATTCTTTGCGTGGCGATGCTTCTGCTAAATGAGAAACCAGAGGCATATATCCCTCAGTGTCTATCCTTCGGTCCCCTCCACCATTGGAAATTGGAGAGAAAATATATTGCCTCTTGTTCTGTGGGAGGTAGGATTTCAAACACGGAGGCATACAAAGGCAAGTCTGCGGCCAAATTCTCCAACAAACTGCGTAATTGTGGTAAGAGATTCTACAACATAGTTGAAATGATAGAACAGATACTGCCTAAGAATTCTTGTTTTTATGAATGACCAATTAGTACTAATACAAAAGGCAATTACTCGAATAATTTGGCTCTCATGATGGTAGTAGATTCATCCTTTCTCTTACATGTCTTATTCACCCTTTTAATATTTTATGATCTGTCACAGCCGACGTATATTCGTAGTCTTTGATAAAATGTGAAGCAAAGAATGCAGAGAAAGAGCAGAGAAGAACTAGAATTCAGTATATTAGTCATGCAAGTAAAAGAGTACAATAGAAAAGGGAAACTAGCTGAGCTAAATAGGCTCAAGAAAATCAAGAAATGATAGTACAGCTAGCTAGGATAACTGGCAGTGTATAGTGAGACTATTGAGGTTACATTATATTTAACAGTCCCTCTTAAATTCAACAGTTACAAACATCATCACTGATGATGCCCAAGTGCTATCTCTGAAAATCAAAAACAGATTTTTCCAGTGGATTTGTGAAGATATATGCGAGTTGATCTCGAGAGCCACAGAATTGAAGTGCAATATCACCATTATTGACTAGCTCGCAAATGAAGTGAAAGCGAGTGTCAATGTGTTTGTTTTTCTTGTGAAACACATGATTTTTGGATAGAGCAATTGTTGAGGTGTTGTCACAGAAGATAGGAGTTTGATCATTTTCTGTATGTGACATATCTTTCAATATTCTTCTCAGCCACACAACTTGATAGGAAGCTGAGGTAGCAACGACATACTTTGCCTCTACAGAAGATATTGATACAATTGGTTGCTTCTTTGATGCCCATGAAATCAGGTTCGTGCCCAGGTGAAAAATATGTCCTGAGGTGATTTTCCTGTCATCTAAGTTGCCTACAAAATCATTGTTTGTGTAACCAGAGAGATGATTATCATTAGATTGAGTGTACCATAAGCCAAAATTGAGAGTTCCTGCAACATATCTCATAATTTGTTTCGCCATATTCCAGTGAGAATCTTTGGGGGATTCCATGAATCTGGAAACAAGGCTGGCTGCATACATAATATCGGGCCTAGTTGTTGTAAGATACAACAACCTTCCTACTAAACTTTTGTACAGGGTAGGGTCCATTGTAGGGCCTTCATCTTTCTTGCTGAATTTTGTGCCTAGGGGTATAGGGGTTTCTGTTGGATTGCATTCTTCCAT
Organism: Picea glauca; assembly: GCA_000966675.3. Classification (NCBI taxonomy): domain Eukaryota; kingdom Viridiplantae; phylum Streptophyta; class Pinopsida; order Pinales; family Pinaceae; genus Picea; species Picea glauca. Next base: position 467,790 of record JZKD02S1600402.1, read on the forward strand.
GCAGAATCTTTTGATGATGTCTGCTGCATACTTTTTCTGACAAACAAAAATTCCTTTGGTTGATTGATCAACCTCAATCCCCAAAAAATATTTCATTATGACAAGATCTGTCATCTCAAACTCAGATTGCATGGCATGTTTAAAATTGGTTAATTCAAGATTTCAAGTATATATCATGTCATCAACATATAAACATACAATCAAAATTTTACCATGTTGATCTGTTTTGGTGTAAAGAGTTGGCTCATTTTGGCTTCTGCTGAAAACACTTTTTATCAGGTAAGTATCAATCTTGTTGTACCAAGCTCTTGGAGCTTGATTTAAGCCATACAAGGCTTTCTTCAACTGATATACTTTGGCTGACTACTCTTGGACTTCAAATTCAGGTGGCTGATCAACATAAACTTTTTCTTCTAAGAAACCATTCAAGAAAACTGACTTGACATCCATCTGGTATACTTGCCATTTATGTTGGGTTGCTATGGCCAATAGAGTCCTTACAGTGTCTAACCTTGCTACTGGAGAAAAAGTTTCACCATAATCAGTACCTGGTTGTTGTGAGAATCCTTTGGCAACAAGTCTTTCCTTGTGTTTTTCAATCTACCCTTTTTCATTGAGTTTATTTTTGTAAACCCACTTGACACCAATACTCTTCTTGTATCTGGGAAAATCAACAAGATCCCATGTCTTGTTCTTCTCAATGGAGTCAATTTCTTGGTTCATGGATTTAACCCAATGTGGCTCCTTAGTTTCTTCTTTAAAATATGTAGGTTGACAGGACATTAATGCAGAAAGATTGTGTTGTTCAATGTCATCCAACTGTTGATGGATTTCTCTCAAACTTTGAGTTATCTAATTTTGAATTTCAGAGGATGAGTCTCTGCTGGAAGTTGAGTTATTCTGAGAGTTTTTAGCTTGTTCTTGTACCTACAATCTTGGAAGAGTAGGTTGAGGTATTGGTTGTCCTGAATTTTGTTTGTTTTCAGAACTGGGCAACAATGGATTTTGATTGTCCATTTGTTGATTTTCAGATTTATTCTAGAGTTGATTTTCTAGAAATTTTACATCTCTGCTGAGAATTAGTTTCTTTGAGATAGGATTATAAAGCCTGTAAGATTTAGATGTTTCACTATATCCAGTGAAGATGCATTTCTCACTTCTATCATCAAGTTTCTTCCTTAATTCGGAAGGTATGTGAGTGTATGCTATGCATCTGAATGTCCTTAGATGTGCAACATTGAGCTTTGTCCCACTCCATGCTTCTTGAGGGACTTTCATATTTAGACTTATGGTTGGAGATCTATTCAAGAGATAAGTTGATCATGCTATTGCCTCAGCCCAAAAAGGATTTGACAAACATTTCTCTTTGAGTAGGCTTCTTTCCATGTTCATTATTATCTGATTTTTTCTTTCAGCCACTCCATTCTGTTGTGGAGTATACCTAGCTGTAGTTTGCATGATAATGCCTTGTGATTTGCAGAAATTTGAAAATACATTGGAGTTGTATTCTCCTCCTCCATCGAATCTGACAACTTTTATATATTTTCCACTCTGTTTTTCAACTTTTTCCTTAATTCTTTGAATTTTGCAAAAGTTTCAGACTTGTGTCTCAAAAAATAGATCCAGATTTTCCTGCTAAAGTCATCAATAAACGTTAGAAATTAAAATCTACCACCTATGGACTTTGTTTGCATTGGTCCACACAGGTCAGTGTGAAAAAGTTCGAGATGTTGTTTGGCTTGAGTGGAGGACTATGGAAAACTAGTTCTCTTATGTTTTCCAAGTATGCAAGACTCACATGGGGATTTTTTCTCTTTGAAGATAGGGATACCTTTGACCATGGAGTGCTTCTGTAGAAGACTAAGACTCTAAAAGGGTAGATGTCCAAATCTTGTATGCCAAACCATAGTTTCATTGGAGGTGTATGCACTTTGTGCATATGTTTGGATCAGATTTGCAGTTCTGAGGGTCAGGGGAAACATCATATTCTGAGTCATGTGGATTTTAGAAATCAAATTTTTGTTGGGGGTTTTATCAAATATCCTACAAGATGCTCCCTCAAAAAGTACCTTATAGCCATGTTCAATGAGTTGTCCTACACTTAGCAGATTATGTTTCAGATCTGGAACATGATAAACATTGTTTATTTCCTTCTTTACATAGGTACAGTTCCTCTTCCTTGAACTTTGACTAAGGAATCACTTCCAAGTGTAATATTAGATGAGATTGAAGAATCAATGCATGAAAGTAAATATTTGTTACCTGTCATGTGATTGATACATCCACTATCCAACAACCAAAGATCTTTAGATTGTTCTTCAGACTTGTGACATGAGAGAAACATACCTCCTTAGGTTTCTCCCATATGATTTGACACATGTACTCTTCCTGAGAGCTGATCTTCTTGCTTCTTCCTACATTCAGATTCATAGTGCCCATACTTTTTGCAGTAATAACATTGTATGCTTGATTTGTCATTTGATCTTCTCCCTTTGCCTCTTTGAGGTTGGAAACTCTGATTCTGACTCCGTTGTCTGTGACCTTGGAAATTTTGATTTAGAATCTGTTGTTTGTGTCCTCCATCGGAGTGAGGGTTACTGAGACTACTCCCTCTTTCTTGGTGACCTCTTCTTCTCCCTCTGCCTCTCCCTCTGTTGAAAGAGAATTGAGTTTTGAAGGCATTGGCGATTGACTCATCTGTGAGATGCAGTCTAGTCTCATGTGTCACCAGGGAACCAATTAGTTCATCTGTTGAAAAACATGACAGATCCTTGGATTCAAGGATTGTTGTAATAACCATTTCAAATTTCTTTGGTAAAATTCTCAGGACTTTCTCAACAATGCATTGATCATTGATGGCTTCACCAGTCAATGTGATCTGGTTCATGATTCCCATGACTCTGGTCATAAACTGATCCACATGTTCAGACTCTCTCATTCTTAAAGTCTCGAATTGCATCCTCAAGGTCTGTAGTTTAACTGTTTTGACCCTATCATTTCCTTGGTAAGATGATTTAAGGATGTCCCAGACCTGTTTTGAAGTACCAGTGCCTTTGATTTTTGAGAAAATTGAGTCATCCACAAAATTTTGAATCTAGAATTTGGCTTTATTCTCTCTGTTCCTCTGTGTTGCCTAAGCATTTCTCTGTTGGTTTGTCATGGAGAAAAGGTCTGCTGGATCTGGTTCCACATATCCAAGATCCATTGGATCCCAACACTCTTGTGCTTGCAAGAAGGATCTCATTTGAAAAGACCAAAACTCATAATTCTTTCCAAGAAGAATAAGACCTTGAGTTGGTCCTAAATTGCTAGACGTGGCCATCTGTTTCCTGTGCGTAAAAACCAGGTCTTCTATTTTCTTGTAGTGACTTCAGACAGAAAAATGCGGTGTAAACCACTTCTTTGACTTCTATCAATCTCGATCTGACTATCCGAGCAAAATATCTACTGATTCAGGGCTCTGAGTTATGTTCTTTAGCAACTGTAATACTGCAGCAACTGTAGCCCCTTTAATGGCAGAATAGGGATTTCTGAGTTTACTCGAGAGCCAAAGAAAGTTTATCTTCTTATATGACCGTGGGAAGAAAAAACCACGAGCTATGGGCTTTCACATTTTGAGACTTTATCATTTCGACACTGAAGGTAGCAGTTCCTTCGAATAGCCGAAAGGAGAAATTGCTTCAAGGATCAACGATCCTCGTTGATTTGAGATCAATGACCACAATTTCTTTGGAATATCGTGATCAACGATCTACGATCCTCCACGATCGAAGATCTAATGGTCCAGATCTACACTCGATCAATGACTCAGATTATTTAAGAATTTCACGTATTACGAGTTCACGAGGCTCTCGCCTCTAATTTCCCGGTAGACGAAATTGCGATGACACTTGCATCAACGGTCCATATCCTCCTATGATCTGATAGTCCATATCCTTTCGGGATCTCACGAATTGGTATTTCGTGACTCTTGAACTCTCCACACGATGTTTTCCAAACCCCGAACTCCAAAATGCCAAAATTTTGATGGCGCTTGGATCTGCTGCCACCTGTCCTCTGAGATGGACGGTCCTAATTCTCTCGAAAAATCTTCTTTCCCCAGTCTCCACCTTCGTTCTCCCAGTGCCAAAAAAAAAAAAACGTTGATGGCTTCTGGATCTTCGCCACCTGTCACTCCAGATCCAATGGTTGGAGTGATTTCATGATTTCAAGATTTCGCGTATCAGGGTATGGAGTGAAGTCTCCTCTGCTTCTCCAACTCTCAATTCTTGATTTCGCAATAGTGTCAGATCGATGGCACACAATCTTTCTCAATCCAACGATTCATATTGAGTCGTGATTTCACGATTCGCGAATTCTCACCGCAGTGATCTCTGACCTTTATTCCCTGCGAGTCAACGAAATGTTGAGATCTCACCTTGTGTCCTCCTTGATGGATGGTCCCAACGATTTTGGGATTTCATGAATTTGCAAGTCGGATTTTCTCCTGTGTGCTCTAGAAGACTAAGCCTCGTTCACTTTCTCCCGGATCTAACGGTTGTCGATCCTCTGTGAAAAATCTAACGGCTGAAATTCTTTCGCATTTTCTGTGCTCTCCTCGTCCTTTATGAACTGGATTTACGCCTTAGATCTGTTAGTAGTACCGATCTTATGGCTACAACTACTCTCCTTTTATCTTTTGACATGTTCTTTGCTGCCTCTGCAAAGATTTTCTCCTGCAGAGGGAAATTCGTGAATCTTTCACAAATTTGAAAGAATTTCATGAATTCTTTGAATCTTTCTGCCCTATAAAAAAATATTTCACGAGTTTGAAAGAATTTCACAAATTCTTTAAACATTTCATCCTTTTGCAACAATATTTCACAAATGTGAAAAAGTTTCTCTAGATCTTTAAACGTTTTCTACCTTATGCAGAAATCTTTCATGAATTTGAAGGAATTTCGCTAGATCTTTAAACATTTCTGCCTTCTGTAGCTCTGACTCCTCAAACTTTTGAGCGTATTGCACTTTGCTTCCTCGTGTGAGGTTTCTTTGATGATCTTTTGAGCAGATGGCGGACTACGGATTTCTCTCCAGGCTTTGTGAAGAATCTCATGTCCTATGCACTCATTCACAGTGTAAGCTCTCTGCTTGTTAGGATTGGGTTTCCCTCCAGACTGTGTGAAGAGACTTACTGTTGAAGCTCTGATACCATGATAAAATGTGAAGCAAAGAATGCAGAGAAAGAGAAGAGAAGAAATAGAATTCAGTATATTAGGAATGCAAGTAAAAGAGTACAATAGAAAAGGGAAACTAGCTGACCTAAATAGCCTCAAGCAAATCAAGAAATGATAGTACAACTAGCCAGGACAATTGGCAGTGTACATTGAGACTGTTGAGGTTACATTATATTTAACAATATTGACAGTCCCAACTTAAACGTCGACATTATCCGATTATTTAGTATGCTTCAAGTTTCTATCAAGTGTGATATTGTTAAGCTGGAGAATCAAATCTCATTGTATGTCCTGAAACGATTTTTTGAGAAAGTAAAAGAAAACTTAATAGTTGATCAAGGTTATCAGTATTTCAATCAGCTTCTGCAGAAGACATTCAAGGAGTTCTCTCCTTTTCGAACACCGGAGATAGGTGATGCTGAGATTAAAAAAATGAATTATATTGATGAGGAGACGCATTTACTGAGTTGCATGCACTCATTTGTTTGTCCATTCCTCCAAATCCATGCTGGCGGGGAGGACCAACAGCCTAATCGGACTCTATTGACAATCTTGAGTGAGTTTCTGGAAAACCTTGTTATAAGGGTCTGTCGCTTTCTCACCAGAGTCACCACAAATCCAAACGTTGAATGCCAGATTCTAAAGGGAATCAGCGCAGTGCAGTTGGACAGGGCTGGGATTAAATTTAAATCGTTCTCCAAGGTTGACGATAAGATCTTAGTGGACAAATTCTCGGGCACACTCTACTTTCCGCCCATCGTTGTATCAGACTCGAACACTGAAGTGTTCCTGAGAAATATGGTTGCGTTGGAGATCAACGATGCCCTGCGTTCAAAGTCTGTGACGCATTACGATACATTGATGGGATGCCTCATCTAGTCGCCTGATGACATTTTCCTACTGAAGGATCGGGAGGTCATTTATCGAGAATATTTCCCTTTCACAAATGAGGACATTGTCAAGATGTGGAATGGCTTGATCCAACGCTCCCTTACAGGTGCCCTCGTCAATATTTTCGATGCCAAGCTCAATCGGGCACTTCAGGAAGTGCTCGCGAGAAAGTAGATAAAGTAAACCATGCAAACAAATCTGGTGAGGCTACGCTCACTTATTATTATTCAATGAATATGGATTACATCTTTATATAGGAAAAGACTCTCCCGAGTCGGCTACATGCAAACCTAAAGACAACTAGACAACTGACTCTTAACACGCCTACAACTGACTCTCACAACTGATGCTTATAATTGTCGTTTACAACTAGTGCTTTCTCCATTATTTCCAAGTCTCCCCCTTAATGGAGAATGGATTGATTTCTACACCTAACATCTCCCTAAATAGTTCAAACTTAATCTTTCCAAGAGGCTTAGTGAAAATATCAACAGGATTTTCACTAGTATTACAATACACAAGAGTTATTTCAGTTGACTGCAACTTTTCTCGAACAAAATGATACTGAGCTTCAACATGATTTGTCCTTGCATGAAAGATCGGATTCTTCGCAATATTGATTGAACTTTGATTTTCAAATCTGATCATCGTAGGTTCCTTTCATTCTTCTCCAACATCTTGAAGAATTCTTCTTAACCAAACAGCTTCACAAGTTGTTGCACAGAAGGCTTTATATTCTGCTTCGGTAGAAGACAAAGATATAGTAGGCTACTTTTTACTTCTCCATGAAACAACCTCGGATCCAATGTTGAATGCATATCCTGTGGTTGATCTTCGATCATCCATATTTACAGCCTAATCAGAATCTGAATAACCCGCTAACTCAACATTAGATGCATTAGTATACTTAATACCATAATCAAGTGTACCTTTTAGATACCTGAGTACTACCTTTGTTGCATTCCAATGGATTTCACGAGGTTTCTCCATGAACTGACTTAACACACTCACAAAATATGAAATATTAGGTCTGGTTGTGGTGAGATAATTCAGACTACCCACCATCTGTCTATACACAGTTCCATTCACCTCCTTCGAACCATCATCGCAAGACAGTTTCACATTCTGTTGCATGGGAATAGTAGAAGAATTACACTAATCCATCTTAAATCTCTTAAGTATTTCTCTGATATACTTACTCTGACAAACAAAAGTTTGGCCTACATTTCTCCAAACTTCAAGACCTAGGCAGTAATGTAACTCACCAAGATCTTTCATTTCAAATACCTTTGACAACTGCTCCTTGATTTCATCAATCAACTTCTCTACATTTCCTGTAATTATTAAAACATCAACATATAATGAAATCAATACTATATACCCTTGTTCATCAAATTTGGTATACAGATTTGGATCACTTTTGCTCCTCATAAAGCGTTGTTGAAGAAAGAAAGAGTCTATCTTCTCATACCATGACCTAGGTGTCTGTTTTAGTCCATACAATGCTTTCTTTAACTTACACACTAAGTGTTCTTGACCCTTTTCAAAAAAACCTTTAGGTTGAGTAAGGTAAACTTCTTCCTTTACCTAACCATTCAAAAATGTAGATTTAACATCTAACTGATGCAACTTCCAATGATACTTTGTAGCTAAAGCGATTAACATTCTGATAGTATTCAATTTAGCGACTAGTGCAAATGTTTCAGCATAATCAATGCCTTTTGTTTGTGAATACCCCTTTGCAACCAATCTAGCCTTATACTTATCTATACTACCATCTGATTTAAACTTGGGTTTTTATATCCATTTGCATCCAATGGGATTCTTATGTTTAGGCAATTCAGTCAATTCCCAAGTATTGTTTTTCATTATAGATTCATATTCTTTCTCCATTGCATTTCGCCATTCATCATGTTCATTAGCTTCATCAAAATCCATGGGTTCTATAACACTTGAAATGCTACTCATTAGGGAATAGTCTTTATACCTCCCAGGAAGCCTAATCTATCTTGAAGATCTTCTCAACTGATTATCTTCCTCCCCACTTTGTGAAGATCTGTCTTCACCTGTAGGTGAACTGTGACTACTGGAATTGTCCATATCACTGAGTCCTTCTTGTTGTTGTTGCTGCGGGGATGGTTGTTGTTGTCGCTGTGGGGATGGTTGTTGTTGTGTGGGCTGCTACTGCTGCTACTCTTCTTTAATTCCTTCATCAAGAAATCTCTGCCATTCCTCATGACTGTTGCCATCATGATTTCCTTCTTTCTGCTCATGGAAAGTACATCTCTACTTGCAAATACTTTGTGAGTAGCAGGATCAAACAATTTGTATGCTTTAAATTCAGAACGATACCCAATGAAAATACATTTAGTGGCTTTAGCATCCAATTTCCTTCTATTCTCCTTTGGAATATGTGCAAAATCCTTACACCCAAATACTTTCAAATTATTAACTGCGGGTTTGGAACCATACAAGGCTTCGAAAGGAGTAACATTATCAAGACACCTTGTTGGACTTCTATTCTTTAGATAAACTACAGTATTTATGGCTTCAACCCAAAATACATTTGAGAGATTCTCACCTTTCATCATACTGCGTGCACACTCTACCAGAGTTCTGTTTTTCCATTCAGTGACTATGTTTTGTTGTGGAGTGTGAGGTACTGTAAACTGTTGTACTATTCCATTATCTTTACAATATTTGTTGAAGTCCCTTGATTTGTACTCTCCCCCTTGATCTGAATGAAGAATTTTGATGGGTTTTCCTGTCTGCTTTTCCACCATGGTTCTGAATTCCTTAAAATACTCGAAAACATCACTTTTTCATCTAAGGAAGTAAACCCATGTGTATCTCGTGCAATCATCAATAAATAACAGAAAGTAAAATGCACCTCCTAAAGACCTAGTCTGCATAGGCCCACAAACATCAATATGCACAAAATCTAACACATCTCTCTTTTTCTTATCGGGATTAGACGGGAATTCATCTCTGTGCATCTTTCCTAATTCACATCCATCACAAGCAACTTTCTCATTCTTTAACATGGGAAGACCTTCAACCATATTCTTTTTTTGTAATAACAATAAATCAGGATGATTGATGTGTCCATACCTTTGATTCCAAAGAATCTTTGTTGGCATAGTGGGAGAAGTCAATGCATGATGTGCTTTTCTAGTAACATCAAGTTTGTATAGACCTCCTACTCTGACACTCGTTGCAACAGTTCGGAAGTGGTCCAACAGATCCTTCACTATGCAATAATTCTTGAAGAATTAAACCTTCAAGTTCTGATCTGTAATGGTGGACACAGAGATAAAAAATTTCTTTATTCCTAGAACATACACCACATTGCGAATGTGACGAACAATACCATTCGACAATGTCACATGAATGTCTCCATATCCCTTGATCTGATGAGCGCGTTCATCTCCAAGATATATGCTGGCACCATTCTGTGTTTCTTTAAAATTAGCATACCAATTTTTATTACAAGTCATATGTACTGATGCTCCGGAATCCACAAACCAGGCATCAAAATCATCTGTTTCAGCAGATAAAGCAGCATTAGACAGAAACAACCTAAGATCCTGTGAGTCAAAATTTGGGGGTTCATCAATATCATCACTAGCAATAAATAATCTGTGATCTTGATTTGAAGATTTTTCTACATAATGACCTGAATGTGTTCTAGGTTTATTCCTAGC
>JZKD02S1600402.1:477650-515255 GCA_000966675.3 Picea glauca
ATAAATAATCTGTGATCTTGATTTGAAGATTTTTCTACATAATGACCTGAATGTGTTCTAGGTTTATTCCTAGCCTCATCACTTTTCTTCTTATGACAGTATTTAACCATATGTCTAGGTCGACCACAATAAAAACAACTCTTTGACTCATTCCTATCAGATTGCATACCTTGATTTGGAGATTGTCTTCTCTGCGATGAACTGCCTCTCTGCCATGAACCGCCTCTCTACCATGAATTGCCTCCTCTGCCTCTTACTCCTGATCTCCCTCTCGCAAATCTATTATTTGAATAGAGTGCCAAATCTTTACTCTGAGGCTTCAGATTCCCGTGCCTCTCTTCCTCTTGTAACAAAATACCTATCAGTTCTTCAAATGTAGGAGGTTTCTCCCTTGCTGCAAGACCTGTGATGAACATATGATAGTCTTCTAACATACCATTTAAGGTAATAGTCACTAGATCAGTATTGGAAACAGTTTCCCCTGTATTTACTAGCTTGTCTTTCACCTCTTTAATGCGATCCAAAAATGAACTAACAGATTCATTTCCATCCATCTTAATGCCTAGCAATTTAGTTTTTAGGAACAAAATGCGATTTTTTTTTCTAGTTTCATACAATGATTTAAGAGTTGTCCATGTTTCAACAGAATTTGTAGCGTCTCTAATATGTGGAATTATGCTATCTTTAACTGACATGTGCAACAATACCTTTGCCTTGTTTTCGTGCTTCTCCCAGTCTTGGATTTGTGTTGTTGTCGCACCTGTAGCCACATCAGGTATCAGTTCAGTTCCATTCACAATGTTCCAGACACCATAGCCCTCCATGAGCATCTGAATCTTGAATTTCCAGTTAATGAAGTTTGAGCCATCTAACTTATTGGCTTCATTGAAGTAGGTCTCTGCCAGCGGATTCGCCATTGCTGCAATTTAGTCTCTGGAAGAAAATCATTTAGTCTATGTTCTCTGAAGATTCATATGGTTAAATATGGTTAAATACTGTCATAAGAAGAAAAGTGATGAGGCATATTCCTAGCCTCTTCAGAGAACAGAGACTAAATTCCTAGCCTCATTTAGTCTTTGGTCTCTAATGAATCTTCTAACCTAATGCACTTCAGATCTCCTCACATATAAAAACTCACAATCATATGTATAAAAATGAATTTAATTTTTTCTTTTTTAAAAGAAATCCTTTTTAATACACATACATCCACTTGTAAATAAACTCTCTACCTCACTCATCACAAAGGTAAAGTTTAAACCTTAGACCTTACAAAGGATCCACTCCACTTTAGTAAGAAAACTCCACCTTTAATAAAAGACTTTATACTTCAAGCTTATTTAAATGCTCCTTTACCACATGGAATAAGCCACGACCCAATAAAAAATATATATAAACAATATATATATATTACCACACTTTACCACTTAAAATCATTACCTCATTTCCTCCACAGATGCAAATGGTTTCTAAAAAATAAAAACTCGTTCTTTCAAACTTTGCAAACTGACGCATGCAATTCCAACTTTGCAAAAATGGATTCAAACTTTGCAAAATCACGCATGCAATTTCGATTTGCATTCACTCCATGATTTACGATTTATGGTGTACTTTGCACAAAAAATCGAATAGTCGCTCCTTTAACTTGGCAAGTGGAGCACTAACACTTGGGGTCAATGGAAACGAGAGCGTTGCAGTGCTCTGTCTGTGTAGAAGGGTGGCGTCGGCGCAACAGTGCTCACATAAGAATTCAACGGGATCACTGAGGATCGAAAAACTGAATGTGTGAAGTGTGGGAGTGTCGACGCTCTCTACCAATGTATAGGGGGGCGCTCTTCAAAAAACAAATTCACGCGCCTCTCCACGCAGCATGAAAACGCACCTCTCCACACAACATGCAAAGGAACGAATTGCAGTCCCATAGTCGCGCGCCTCTCTCCTCCCTCAGGCTCTGATACCAAGATAAAATAAACCATGCAAACAAATCTGGTGAGGCTACACTCACTTCTTATTATTCAATGAAGACGGATTACATCTTTATATAGGAAAAGACTCTCCCGAGTCGGCTACATGCAAACCTAAAGACAACTAGACAACTGACTCTTAACACGCCTACAACTGACTCTCATAACTGATGCTTATAACTGACGCTTACAACTAGCGCTTTCTCCATTATTTCCAAGTAAAGTATCGCAAATTATATTACAAGAGCAAAATCAAAAGGATGGTTTGGGGATTCAAGACGTTTTATGGGTTGATCAACTATTTTTCCGGTTGGAAGTTTATAGCTCCGCTCTGTGGGTTCCTTGTTCTCTCCATGACCGCCATAGAGAGCTATTGTAGCTTCTCAGCTTGGTTAGTTACTTTTGGTGGTAAATCTAAACAATAGTTGGGTGTGGTATGTTGTTCAATTTACCAGGTGATGCATTAGATATAAAATGGACTCTGACATGATTTTAGAGGAGTCCTTCAAAATTCATAATATAGACATGGGTATAATGTTATAGTTCAGCTTTCATCATGATTTACGCCCATGGATATGGATGAAAATATTTCCTTTCCTTTATCCACAAATGGATTATACATCGATTTGTATTGGAAATAAGGGTTGTATGGCAGTTTAGTCTCTGTCAAGTAAATTTCAAAATTGAGTGTACCTACATGGGATCATTGAACTAGTTAGAGTGTCCCAACAATTGTCAATTTACTATAAAACCATTTTCAATTTGTTATAATTATTATTTGTTTTCAATTTGCTATAATTATTATTTGTCTTTATTAAAGAAAAATTCAAAATCATTATTAAAAGGGAAAGATATATATATATATATAAGTTGTCTATGTCATATTGTTTTTCATCTTTAACTATATTTTTACTAATTTATTTTCATTTAAAAATAAATTCAAAATTACTATTAAAAAGAAATTACACATATGTCATCATACATAATTATATGTATATCATTATGTATTAATGTAGTAGGAGTACACTTTGTATTCATGATAAGAGAAAATCATAAACGCAATAATAATGAAATAAATGGATAGTAATAATGAGAGAACACATGACATTTTTTTTTCATAATTTTTGATATAAAAGGTACTAAGTACTTATAACCAAGTTTATTGAAATACAATAATTATTAAATAAATAGATAGTAATAATGAGAGAACACATGGCATTTTTATATTTTTTCTTAAATTTTATATAAAAGGTACTAATTTATTTTCATTTAAAAAGAAATTCAAAATTACTATTAAAAAGAAATTACACATATGTCATCATATATAATTATACGTATATCATTTTGTATTAATCTAGTAGGAGTACACTTTGTATTAATGATAAGAAAAAATCATAAATGCAATAATAATGAAATAAATGGATAGTAATAATGAGAGAACACATGGCATTTTTATTTTTTTTCTTAATTTTTTATATAAAAGGTACTAGATACTAGGTACTTATAACCAAGTTTATTGAAATGCAATAATAATGAAATAAATGGATAGTAATAATGAGAGAACACATGGCATTTTTACATTTTTTCTTAATTTTTTAGATAAAAGGTACTAGGTACTTATAACCAAGTTTATTGATTATGTAATTAATTTCAAATATTGAAATACATGAAGGTAGCAATAAGACTTGGAATATATCAACCAATAAGAAATGAGAAAAACAATATTTTTATTATATCAAAAAATATATATTTGTTTTATTAAGTTAAACATTACACTACACACATAAATTTAAAATACAAGACAAATTAATGTCAAATCAATAACAAACTCATTGCTATATTCCCTTGGCAAGGACTAATAATCCTTACATTAATAATTAGTTGGAATGTGTTTGAGTTTGTGACTTTAAAATTAAAATTAGATGATGAATACTTGGTCCTTAATAAATATTTGTGTTTATTATCCTAAATCGTTAATCTTAGTTGTTATGTTCGATACTTTCTCCTACTATGATATTGATATATGGTTGTTCTTCTATTTTTTCCATCTCTTTGGTCAGAAAAGTAATGGGTTACTCTAAAATTTTTATCCAATAAGGTGTTTGGCGTGAAAAAGTAATCACTAATTTTTTTGGTGTGAAATTTAATCTTCATGTGTTTACAAGTTTATCTTTTGAATTTTGTTGTACACATAATCCTCCTTGAATTTATCAAGTTATATTTAAAAAAGGACAAACCTTATGCACTTTGCAATTTTTCACGGATCCCGTATTAATTATATTTGTATGTGACTATACACTGCCAGTTGTCATGGCGAGTTGTACGATTGCTTTTTTATTTTGTTGATTTGCTGAAGCTTATTTAGCTCTTCTCTTTTCATTTAATCAAGCGCTCTTCTCATTCATGTTGTCTAATTTCATCTTATTTTATTTTCTCATTTTGTCATGGTATCAGAGTGCCTCTTCACGGTGTATCGAGAGCAACCCGATCATAAGAAGAAGAGCACGGAGCTTACATTGTCTTGCAGACGAGAGCACAGGACACAAAATTCTTCATAGATCTTGGAGAGAAGTTTGCAGTCACGCTCAAAAGATCATTGGAGACAACAAGCACGAGGAAGAAGAAGCTTCAGAAGGATGAAACAATTAAATATTCATTAGCATTTAAAGAATTCGTGAAAGATTCACGAAATTCTTTCTTAAGAAGAAAAGTTAGAGAGGCAACAAAGGAGAAGATACTTCAACCGTAAGATTGGACGTGAGAGCAGATCTGAGCCTTTAATAAAGCTCAGAAATAACAAACTTGCAGGTAAGGAGAATTTTTTTTTCAACTATAAATCTGAGCGTGAGTATGATCCTGTCAGATCAAGCAAAGATTAATCCACGACCGTCAGATCTCATCAGGGAGAGATCGACGATGGGGACGTATTGCGGATATCGGGAAGCTAATTAAATTTTTTGCAAGTTGTGAGCTCACTATCGCTCATGATCGTTGATCTTTCTAGATCAACATATCAACGACGAATATCGATCATGCTAGATCAACATATCAACGACGAATATCGATCATGCTACGAACACACATCTTCACATTGCGGGGATCGGGAAGAAAATTAAAGCATGAGTAGGTTGTGATCCTGCACAGGATCATTGATATTTCTAGATCAGCAGATCAACAGTGGATATCAATCCCACTTTGGATGAGCATCTTCTCTTTGCAGAGATCAGGAAGGAAATTAAATAGTGAGTGAGTTGAGTCTCCACAATCACTCGTGGTCATTTTTCTTCAAACAAGTGAAACGCGTCTCGCAATCATGTACTCGAGGAGGAAGCAAGAAGAAGCTAAGGAGTAAAGGAATCCCGAAGGCCCAAAGCTCCAAAGATCTAGAGAAGATCCAGTTCATTGATCCAAGTTGAAACGTGGCATGAGATCCTACACTCCGACGATAATCACTTCGGAAGGAAGACAGATGCGAGAAGATATAACTCCCAAATGCCCAAAGACTAGAGTTCATCTAGACTGTCCATCATTGATGACACGTGGCGCTAGATCTCACACTTTAAAGACTTAGCACTCTGGAAGGTTTTGCGGAGCGAGTTCTGCCTGAAGTTCCGAAGTTAATTTCAGTTGTCCAATCAAGAGGGCATGTGGAGGAAGATCTCTCACTTATGAGATTCACACTCCATAGGTCAACACATATTAACAGTCAGAAAGTCCCAAAGGATGGAATTCTGAAGAAAATCTTGTCCATTCATTTGCAGATGCCTAAGGATCATTGGATCTACACCTCTATGGATAATTCGTCGCCTCAACACTTCGCGAGTATTGTCATTGCGAGCGATGAAAGATATCTGAAGACCGAACTCCTGAAATAATTATGAATTGTAGATCTCGATGAGTAATTGAGACCGTCGATCTCTTTCCTTGCTCGAAGGTCCGCAAGTTCATAGGATTGCAAGGTAAGAAAGGAATATCATCTAGAGCCCCAAAGGCACCAATTCTAGCAATAACTGAGAACGGTTAATCTTAAATCAACGAGGATTGTTGATCTTTGCAACACATCCTTTATTCAACAATTCATCTTTTCAAAGGAACTAATACCTTCACGCGTCTTAATGCTCGAAGATCGAAGGCCCAAAGCGCCTGGTTTTCATCCCCCGTCCATATGAGAAGCGAAACAACAAATATTTTTTTTGGCTCTCGAGTAAACTCAGAAATCCCAATTCCACCATTAGAGGGGCTGCAGTTGCTAAAGAACAGAGCTCAGAGCTCTGACTCCATAGAGCTCACACTCAGATAGTCACATCCATCAATATCAAAGTTAAATAAGTAGTCTACCTTGTGTTTTTCGGCCTGAAGTCACAACAAAGGATTTCGTGGACCTGGTCTTATGCACAAGAAACAGGTAAGACTGAAAATCTCTAATAAATTTTTTCTATTAATTTTTTTTTTCAAAGATGGCCACCACTAGCAACTTAGGACCACCACAAGGGCCGATTATTCTTGGAAAGAGTTATGAGTTTTGGTCTCTTAGAATGGGATCCTTTTTGCAAGCACAAGAGTTCTCAGATCTAGTGGATCTTAGATATGTGGAGCCAGATCGAGCAGACCTTGCCACCATGACCAACCAATAGAGAATTGATCAGGAAACAGAGAGGAACAGAGAAAATAAAGAAAAATTATGTATTCAAAACTCAGTGTATGACTCGATTTTCTCAAAAATCACACGTGATGTTACTTCAAAATAGGCCTGAGACATCCTTAAATCATCTTACCAAGGAAATGAAAGGGTCAAAAAAATTAAACTGCAGACTTGGAGGACACATTTTGAGACTCTAAAAATGATGGAGTCTGAAAACATTGATCAGTTTATGGGAATTGTAAACCAGATCATATTGACTAGTGAAGCCATCCCTGATCAACGAATCGTTGAGAAAGTCCTCAGAAGTCTACCAAAGAAATTCAAAATGGTTGTTACAGCTATCCTTGAATCCAAGGATCTATCAAATTTTTCAACAGATGAATTAATGGGCTCTGTATTGACACATGAGATCATAATACATCTTGAAGATGAGTCAATAGGAAATGCCTTCAAGACTTAATTCTCCTTCAAGAATACATTAGAGATCTTCAAAGAAAAATAATGCATAGAAACAAGAATAGGAGACTTCGACATTGACTATGTTCTGGATGAGGAAACACAGGTGAATATCATGAAAGAAAGAACTTGGGAAATTTTAGGAAATCCTGCTATGATTCCTTCACTTGGAGGAATAGGAGTTTTTAGAGGAAAGCTGATAACCCTATGTTGAATACTTACCCAAATATCTATGAGTGCTCATGGAACTTCAACAAAGGAATATTTTGAGGTTGTTAAATTCATTGAGAACATCGCTCCATTGAATATTTTACTAGGAAAAACCTTGATCGAGAAGGATCAGACCCGAAGGAAGGAAGAAGAATACCTACAACATAAAAAGAAAGACCTAAGAGACTTCATGACCAAGAGAATCATTCACTTATTGAAAGAAAAAGAAGATCAGCTGAAACTATTGAGGTCCAGACATCGGGATGTCGAAATTGAAAGAACACAGGAGGACTTGAGATACTTTTATGTACAAGAGAGTAGAGCACCTACACCAGATAGAAAAGAAGTATTTCCCTTGAACCCTAGTAAAGACCATCAATAATGGGAAGTTACTATGCCAAGAGAAGATAAGAATCATAATGGAAAGAGGAATACCGAGATGAAGATCACCAGGAAAAAGGATAGAAATCTCAGTAAGAAGAAAGAAAAGAGAGAGAAATTACAAATAGCACCAGAAAGAACTCTGCAGAAGGAAGGATTCCAAAATTTGAACTTCGTTGGGATATCAGTACAACACAACATGGCACTTCGCCATGACGAAGTAATATGACTGTTGGACACATTATAAACGTTATCCCAAATGGTTATAACAACAGTTATGGCCAGGAAGCTCACCATCAAACTGTTGGGACCGCACCGTAACGGACACAACTGCATTAATGAAGGCTTATGACTCGTTGGAAAGATCCATTACCTAGTTGTCTACTTAGTTCATCGAGTCTTGCACCAAAAACAATTTTTCCACTTGTGATTATCTGAGCTCTAATATCAATTTATTTCACACGGTGATGATTGAGCTATCGCCATCCATTCTATTACATCAAATAGTTTCTCTTCAACCCAAGATATTCAACTAAGAGTGTGTATGTCTAAAGAACTTAGAACAGTTGAAGAATTTGTGAAGGAGATACTTGTCGAACTCATGAATGAAAGAGTAATGTCTGTGGATGTACAAGATTCATCGATGAGAGGAGTGCAAGCCTCCCCGTCGACTGCTCGCGGATCTGGACCATCCAGAAATGCAACTAAGAAAAGAACCAAGCATAGAGATGACTTGGCGAATGAGAAGTTATTTCTGTCCATCCTGTCAGATTACATCCCACACCTGGATGGTGTAGTGAGTCATGACAGTGTCCCGAGGGACTTTGACTACACCGTCATCACTGTGTATCTCCCGAGGGGGATATGTGTATTCAAACCACAACTAGAGAGAATTCTGACATTGAAAATCAGTGACTATAACTTGGGAGACCATAAGAGCTATGGAATTCTCATGCCTCACAAATATTTGACAAAGACAAAGGGAAAGAAGATGAAAATCATTCCCCAACCATGGACGATGAACCTCGTGCAGTCCACCCTTTTGAATGTAATGAAGATTCCACATTTTGGAAGGCACTAAGAGGTTAACGCTTGCATTAAGATCCTATTTTCGTGCTTCCATAGTGGCTATCTGTGGTTGGATAGACAAATCATTATCGATCTGGTGCTGATCCATAGGATCAGCAGACTAAGAATGCATGTACCAAACCCACAAGATTTATACCCAGGAAAAGATGCAAACTGCGCCTTGGCATAGACGATTAAAGAAACATACAATGATGTTGAGAAGGGGATGTGAGGCTACAAGGTAGCCTCCATAAAAAATGGCACAATGCACCTAGCATGCCAATTAATTGCATGAAAACTAGTAAGAAAGAATAGACCCACGCAGGTCACAAGGTTTGTCGTTAACCTCACGGGGAAATGCGAAGAATGCCTACAAATGAACTGCGTGAAGTACCTAGTTAACTAGCTCGAACTGGATTTATGTGAAGCTTAAGATCAAGGATATGGGTTTCGCTTCAGCTGGCTCCTGATCCTCATCGTGTTTACTACTTGGGACATGTCGGAAGGTGATATCTTCCCTGACATCGATCCATTTGAGCCGCTTGCTGCCAAGTTCACTAGGCTTTCATATTTTAGAGTTATGGGAAAGCAGTGGCAGTCAAACACAGTATTTCATACCTATTACCTGCAACTTAGAAAGGCTATTGATTCCTTCCCTCGTATGACACCGAACACCCTCGACAGGTTAAGGCCTCTTATGAAATTTCGCGCAGATAGGCACTTCATTTATATTACTACGTGTGCCAATGAAAGCAAAGAATAAATTCAGTACTATTACAAGCTCACTATAGAGGACCTCGAAGAAATCATTAAAGACTGGACTGCAGAACTCCTTATCCCTATGGACCCCACAAATCTGTCTGACCTGGACCTCATTGGAAATCTGGTGGTTACTCGTGAAGCGTATGATGCCCCAAGCAACAACAGGAAGAAAAATAAGCAAGATGTACAGGAAATACACATTACATCATAAGAGACTACATCTGAGTCACCTAGCAGAGGAGGTGATGAAGAAGTGAAAAGGAGGAAAAAGAACAAGAAGAAGATAAGCAAGGCGAAGTAACATCGCCAAAAAACCTCTCCAATGACACTAATCCATTTGAGAAAAAGAAGCTTTACCCCAAAAAACCTTCATCGCAGAAGAAGTCCAAAACCAATAAGCCAAATATGCAGAATGTACTCATGGTCATTGACTTCGACTTCATTATTTCAGCTGTAGGATATGCCTCAAAAGATGTTTTGCAAAGAAACGAAGTAAAAAAAGAAGCTATGTATGATAGAATTGAAGCAGAACTAAAAGGTGTACAACAAGCCCTTTATTTGAGTCGTGCAGTTTCCACTGCACCCCTGCGCTGAGGAGAATCAGAGTTGGGAGATGAGCCTGCCTAGCTCTGCAGACTAGCTAATGTAACCAAATCTCTCCTTCATCAAACAAAGGCTAAGAAAGAACAGGTCACAACGGCCCTGCATCAATCACAGGAGGAAGTTATAGAGCAACGTAGGATAGTGCAACAGGAGAGGGACGCCCTTCAAGAGAAGTTCAATGAAGAAAGAGAACACATCCAACAGGAGAAATAAAAGCTACTCGCGAAGCAGGTCTGAGTAAAAGAAGCAGTCAACAATGCACTTCGCTTTGTGACAGGCTTGGAGCAGAAGGAGGAAGAACTAGTAGAACACAAAGTAGCACAGCTCGTAGAAACGATCCAACATATTTAGCAGAGAATCACAGATCTAGAGCTAAGAATAGTTCCCAGTACTCCGCGGGATCTGTGAGATCAATGAGAAGCAACTACCCAAGGCACCATTGAAAGAATCAAGGGCCTCATCATGGAATGTAAACAACTGAGTGATCACAGTGCCCAGACTTATGAGCGACTCACTGAGGATCCTGAATTGAAAGAAATGGAGTTATAGCTCTAGGAGGCAAGGCAACAAGTAGAAACAGTATAGGCGAAGTTGGAGTCCCTGTCAGCCATTGAGAGGATGAAGTGATCCCAATAACAACACACTACCCAACAACAGGTCCACACCATTTAGAGAAGATTCATGGAAGTCACTCAGAGACTTCAACCAATACAAGACGAGGCTTGCCAACTATTCACAGAGATTGAAGGAGGAGGAGAAGAACTAGAGAAAGTCGTCATTGCAGCTGAATAACGCTTAGAGGAACCTTTCAACGAAGTAGTAATCCAAGAGTGCGTCGAGCAGGATATCATGGCACACCAACAGGTCGAAGCATATTGAGCCAATATTGAGTCTTTTGAGACAGAATTATCTAGAGCAGAGTGACTTGGGATGAGTCACAGGTGAGTTTTGGGGTCATGTTGGCCCTTGACCAAGTTTTGAGGATCCTCGGTCATGTTTGAACTACGTTTGGGACTTCAACAGGCTGTCGAAGGTAGAGCTCAAGTTGAAGCGGAGATCGCGGAATCTCAAACCCTTTTTAGGGCGTTTTGGGTTTTGGGATTATGTAATTGGTATGGGGATGTTGGCCCATGGGTTTACCCATGCTTAGGACTATTTTGTAATGTAAAAATAAGTAGCTAGGCGATGTAAGAAGAATTCGATGTGCTAAGTGCTAAGTGTTAATTTCTAAGTGCAAGTGGTAACTGTAATTGCTTTCAGCATACTGTGTGAGGCTTGCAGAGCTAAGTGCAAGTGATTGTAAGAGACCGTGGAAGGATTTGTGTTGTAACTCAAGGAAGGAGGATATAGCGAGGTGCATAGATATATTGTCCTATGCGGAGTAAAATCTCAAGGCTTTATGCATGTAGCTTTTTGACCGAAGATAATAAGGAGACGAAGGGTTGGTGGACATAGCCCCAGGGTGGTGTTGAACCACGTACATCCTATGTTGTGAATGCTTTGTGCTTTTTGGTTGTTCTTTTGTTTATGTGATTCAATGCTTTAGATGATAGATGAATCTAATATGATAGTTTAGTGTGAAATAATGTGAAGAAATGCTAGATCTGATTTATGTTGGTATGCTTAGTGCTCAAGTCTATTGAATCTATGTGAATATTGCACAGATCTTCTGTTAGGGTTTAGCTGCGTTGTAAAATAAGACTAAATATTGATAAATCATAATTGCTAAGTTCTCTGTTAAGGTATTACAATCACAGATCTGTGTCCCAGTTGAGGTTGCAGACACTGGAGTCCTGCAACCACCCCTACCTCCACCTCGGGTGAGACTTCATCTGCTTCGTAGGTGTTTCCGAAAGGGCTGGTACCTAGGGTTTTGTTGGTGCACTGTTATAGCGTTGAACCCCGGGTCTGCCCCTCTGCCAACAAAGTGTTCCCCTTCTCTTCTCAAAACTCATTCAGTTTCCCCACTTCCCTTCCAAGGTTTTAGCAACATGCTTGAAAAGAAGTCTCAGATCCTTTTAGCCACAACTTGGCACCTTGGTAAAATAATTCCCATCATTTCTCTCACTAGGTGAGAATGCTTATGGTCCTAACATCCTTTTTATTCAATAGCACACGGGCCTGATAACCCGCCTCTTCAGCTCAATTACTCAAGTCACTCCTCAAAACAACTCCAAAGATTCCCAAATGTAGGTACATAAGGTACATGACAGAGTGAACATCCTAGAATCATGTTAATAATTATTATGAAAGATGATAATTACACTAAGTTCTCAACAATATATTTTCATGTTCCCAACTTGACACTTGTCATGTTGGGAGCTTCCTTGGGCTCCACTTGTGGTACATTCCCCTCTTCATAGGACCTTAGGATATAAATATATCCATAACTTGGACTTTAGTAAATATTAATATATTATTCCCTTGGGCTTAAGCCCCCTTTCCTAGACTCTTAGCCCTCTTTCACTTATAGTGTGATTTACCCCCCCCATACTCTTTTTGTTTCGTTGTTCTACATCAATGATGTGTTTCCATTAATATCTGTGTGATTACATATTACAAAGATAAGCTCGTTGTCCTTTCAACATTCATGCTCTCTCGCCTACTAATCACAAAGGCACCCTGGCCTCAAAACATATATACAAAAACACTTTGAGCCAAAATGTCTTGGCTGACCAACCTATATGTATATTTACAACTCAGGTTTGGCCTAGGGGTATTACATATCCACCCTTTTCTTTTTAATGCTATGCAAAGATAAAAAGAAAAATCTTATGTTACAATTACGAAGAAAGAAGAGAAATTATTACATTCCTTATAGTTTAGCATGCAATGTAAATACTTTATCTCTTCATATAATGCATGTGTTTTGTAATATTTTTTATACTTTCATCTTTTCTTCACTTTTAGAATATGTTTTATACCTTAATCTGATACATTTTACTATTTGAATAAAAAAACAATCACATTTGTTTTATAATATCTACTTTAAAGAAATTGATCATTGTACCTTTATTTACTACTAACCATTCACATTTAAACTATCATATATTAGGCCACATAACATGTTATAGGGAAAATGTTCAAATGCATGTAAAATGCGAACATGCAATCTTCTACATGTAAATTTAGCACACTTAAAACAATCAAATCTAAAAAAAACACAAACATCTTATGTTTTAAGATTTCTTTAAATATAAATTGATAATTTTTATTTTTTTTAAGAGGAGGAAAAAATGTTTTCATACACAATTTATATTGGTATTTCATCTCATACATTGTGGGAATGGAATTTTTTATTTTTTCTCTAAATGATGTTTTTCTCATCTATATTAAATCATTTTCTTTGTTTATGTTTTTATTTTCCTACGGTTATGGGCAACAAAGATGTTTCAAAGTTTATTTCTTGTTTGAATGAAGGCACACAACAAGAATAATTTTTCATTTCCATACAAAATATGATTTCTATCCAAAATAGTTATATATTCCACCTTTCCGATGAAATATTACAATTTTTATCTAATATGAAGGGAATCCTACGACAATTTAAACGTATTTGTGAAAGGGAGGCAAGTATTTAAATCTTAGGAGATAATGGCTTCAGAGGCAAAGTGGTCATCATGCAACAAGAGTTGATTTTAATTCATGTTGTGTGTATCACTAATCTGGTTACACTTTAGAATAGATTTTGTTATCTTTACCATATATGGAATTTTTAGATTTTTTGCATTTATAAACTTCATTTGATGAAGTTAAAACATTATATTTTTGAAAAGGGATTATTTTTTCTTGTGTAGATGTCAATTATATTTGAGTTTATTTCCTACTATGTTCTCTGTTATGGAATTATTTGTATTCATTATTTTTATACTATTCATTAAAATATTGTTTCTTGAAATTTTCACACTTTATATATTGATCTTTAAAATAAGCTTTTAAATTATTATTATTCACTTTCTCAATGTTACATTACATTAAGGAGAATCGTATTACTAATATTATTATTTTATTATGTCTCATCATAAATAACTCTATCTT
Organism: Picea glauca; assembly: GCA_000966675.3. Taxonomy (NCBI): domain Eukaryota; kingdom Viridiplantae; phylum Streptophyta; class Pinopsida; order Pinales; family Pinaceae; genus Picea; species Picea glauca. The sequence continues at coordinate 491,772 of JZKD02S1600402.1, forward strand.
TTCAATACTTATTTTCCTTATGTTGCAATGTCACATATTATTCAAATGTCTACATCAAACATATCCTAGCTATTACTCTTGAAAAGTTGATATGTGTCATTCCATTAAGTGAATAATTTTTTTTTTCTTTTAAATTGTCATTATATTTTTTAAATGAAATTCCTTTTTCTTTTATACATGTCAACTAGTCATTATATATTTTAAATGAAATTCCTTTTTCTTTTATACATGTCAACTATACATGTCAGTTATAGATTGTATCCCCTTGCTATATGGAGAGAGGAATACAACAAATCAAATCATAGTATTGATATTTTTTTATTGTTCATTATATTCCTCAACACAACCTTTTAGATTATTCCTATTCGCTTTCTCAATGTTACATTTCGTTAAAGACAACCATATTAATAAAAAAACAATTTTGTCATAATGTTGCATCTTATAGATGTCTATCTCTTCAATTATTACAGTCCATATGTTAATGTCTCATATTATTCATATGTTTACACCAAACATAACCTTTATTCATTTTGAAATGATGATATGGGTCATTCCATCCAATTTATTCATTTTATTACTTTTAAAATATCACATTATGGCATAATATTGAAGTTTTCCTTTTAATTTATGAATGTGAAACATAGTCTCTTGGGTTTTTACTATTTAATTTAATGTCAACTTTTTGGATGTCACAAATATTGATGTTAACCTCATAAAATTATTACTCTACAAATGTGGCCATGGGACATATTGTTCATAGTAATTTGCAGGACCAACTTGAAACATAACATATATTACGCTTCACATCTCTCGACTAATATTAAGTTAATGACAAACAATTTTTCACTTTTAGATTACCAATGTATGACATTGTTTTATAGTGAACCTCTTGAACTATTACTACTAAAGTCTTTCTTTATAAAATAAAATTAACATTTAATTCAATCATATGTTTTCCTATAAATCTTGAAATGTGAAAATTTATTTGAGTCATCTTCCTATTTTAATTCTCTTAAATTGTGACAATGTTTTAAAACATTTATCTTGACCATAGTATCATCTTTTTCATGTCACATTGTAATCCTTAAGGAAAAATATAAATTTATATTAGCCTTCATGAACATTGCAATGTGATAAAAACCAATGATGATTGTGCAATTTTACATTAGTAAAAGAATATGAACTTCACAATGCAACATAACTAATAAGAATGTCCCAAATGAAGAAAACCATTATGGAATGTTGCATTGCAACAAAACCCGGAACATAACAATTTGACATAATTTAATCAACCTAAACATCACAACGTAACATAACCATGGTCAACCTTAGTTAGCCTTGATCAACCATAGTGAGATGGGTTTTCATGGTTAACCATAGTCAATCATGGAAACCATAGTCTACCCATGTGAGACATGGTTATGTTCATATAACCTTTGTGACATAGCTCAAACTTTATTGTTACTAAACCCAACATATCTTTACACAAATGTTTCATTGTGACGTTTACGACCAAAAATGAGATGAAGATAACCCTACGTCACATTTTTACAAATATATCCCAATGTTTCCATGTGACGAATGTTACCCATTGTCATAGTGTGACTAACATATCCCAACGTCAAGATGTTTTTAACATAAATTGGCATCACACTATGATGAATAGAAACCAATGTTGTTATCAAGCATAGCCCTTGTTGAATGTTGCTATGTGGAAAACATCAACCATAAACAACCATAGTTAACCATGTCTACATAGAATTATGGACAACTAAAGACAACTATGGTTTACAAAAGTCAACCATTTTAAACATTGTTATATGGAATAACCATTGAGGAATATCACAATCTAACAATGGTCAGCTTGATATAGTCAACCAATGTAGAACCATGGTCATGGACAACCATGGTTAAGGTCAACCATAGTCAATCATAGTCAACCATGTTCTTGGTCAACCATCATCATGCACATGGTCATGGTCAACCATGGCCTTCGTTTACTATAGTAAACCATGGTCAAACATAGACAAGAATGGTCATGGTCAATAATTGAGAATGAATCAATTTGACAGAAGTCAAGCATGATGAACATCACAATGCAACATTAAAATGGTAAATCTTGGTTATACATAATCAACATTGTCAACCATAAGCAGTGCGACATTGTTAACCAAGGTTGCATTAGAGTCAAGGGCAACCATGATAATTCACAGCTTACCATGGTAAAGGTTAACCATGGCCCTAATCATCATCAATAATGGACATGGTCATGGCCAACTATAGTCAACCATGGTCAAGCATAGTGAACCAAGGTCATGGTCATGGTCAAAGATAGTCAACCAAGGTCATGTTCATGATCTACCATAGTCAACCAAGGTTATGGACAACCATAGTCATGGTCATCCCTGGTCAACCATAGTCAACCATGGTCAACATGATTGACCATAGTCTACTATATACAACCATGGTCGACATGGTTGACCATAGTCTACCATATACAACCATGGTCAACCATATTTGACCATTCTCATGGTTAACCATACTCACCCATAAACATTGTCGACCACATGGTCAACCTTATTCAACTATGGTTAATGTCAAACATGCTCATTTTCACCCATGGTCAACCATACTTAACCATGGTCAACCATGCTCACAATCATGGTCAACCATGCTCACAATCATGGTCAACCATGGAAAACCATGGTCATTGTCAGCCATGCTCACAGTCTTGCTCAACAAGAGTCAACCATCGACATGGTCAACTAAGGTCAACCATAATGAACCATGGTCTTGTTTATGGACATGTTGAACCATGGTCATGGTCAACCATGGGCAAGGTTAACCATAGTCATGATTAACCATGGTCAATCATAGTCAACAATGTTCATGGTCAACCATCATTATGCTCATGGTCAACAATTGACAATGCAACAATTTAATAGAAGTCAAGCATCATGAACCATGGGGGATTTACCTTGTTGACCAATATCTTATCACATTCCTTCATAAAGGGGATTTTTAAATTGTGAAAAATAAAGTGAATATATTGTAGATATTACGGGGGAATGCAAAGTATTAGTGTGTTTATAAGTATTGGGGGGTATAAAAGGGGTATTTAGAAAAAATAGGGTTTTTTATTGGAAATATGTATTGTAAGGGGAGCTCAACATAAAGGTTTTGGGAGGTATTTATCAATATCTAGTGAAATTAGGGATATTCTTTAATATCCCACGAACAAAACTGGTATGTCACATGTTCAATAAGTGATGATCCCATGTGATTAACATTGTAATGTGACACTACCATGATAAACCATGGTTATACATAATCAATATGATCAACTACAAGCAGCTCAAGATAGTTAACTAACGTTGAACAAGGGTGAAGGAAAACCATGGTCATGGTCATGGTCAACCATGGACATGGTCATGTTCAACTATGGTCCTAGTCAACCTTAATTGACCATGGTCAAACATACTCAATCATGGTCATGGTCTAGTATATTCAACCAACATCATGGAAAAGCATAATCATGGTCATTCTTGGTCAACCATAGTCAATCATGGTTAACCAAGGTCAACATAGTTGACCATAGTCTACCATAGATAAACATGGTCAACCATATTCAACCATGCTCGTGGTCAACCATAGTTTTCCATATACATTAGCAACCACATGGTTAACCTTATTCAACCATGGTCAATGTTAGCCATAGTCAACCATGTTCATGTTCACTCATGGTCAACCATATTGTACCATGGTCAACGATAGTCATTCATTGTCAACCATGTTCATGTTCACTCATGGTCAACCATATTGAACCATGGTCAACGATAGTCATTCATTGTCAACCATGTTCATATTCACTCATGGTCAACCATATTGAACCATGGTCAACGATAGCTATTCATTGTCAACCATACTTAATCAACACCAACCAGAGTCAACCATGGTCATGGTTAACTAAGGTTAACCATAGTCAACCATGGTATTGTTTATGGTCATGTTCAACCATTGTCAACCATGGTCAACCATGTCCATTGTCAACCATAGTCAATCACGATCAACCATAGTAAATCAAGGCCAACCATTATCAAGGACAACAACATTCTGCCATGGTCATGGACATGGTGAACCATGGTGATGGTGATGGTTATGATCATGTTCAAGCTCAACAATAGTCAATGAAAGTAAACCATAATTAGCCAAAGTGAACCAAAGTTTATCGTGGTCTACCATCTTTAACCATAGACTACAATGGTCAACCATAGTAGACCACAATCAACATGGTTATCTATATTCAACATGTTCACCCATGGTCAACAATACTCAAATGAGGTTAACCACCTTCTACCATGGGCAATAATTAATAGTCAACCATGGTCAATTGAATTCAACCTTAGAAGATTGTGGTTTACCAAAGTCTTTTATAGTCAAACATAATCAACCATGGCTAATGAAAGTCAACAATGGTCAAACATAACTAAACATGGTGAACCATACTCAACCATGGAAACCCATAGTTTAACTTGGTCATCCATGATCAACTATATCATAAATATTTTATTATTAATTATATTGATATGATCAACTATAATAAACATGGTGAAGTGTTGTCAACATAGTCATCCATGATAAACCATTTCATATATATTTCATTATTAATTATATTGATATTTTAATTCACAAATCATATATTCCTCAATGTACTAGTAAACCCCAACTAGCACAACCACTAATGGCCCCAAAATTGACCTATAACAACCACTTTCAATAATATAATTGTGCTAATATTTAAGAGTTTATTAAAATATGAAATCGTTTAATTTTTAATAAATTTTCAAATAAGTTCTTTCATCACAAAATACAAAATTAGTTGGCTACATTAAAATACTAAATTTTTGCTTTAATAGATACGCATAAAAAATATCATAAAGTGACGTACGTCTATCGAGTCTGTTGGTAAGTATAGTAATATAGTCTCCTTGGTAAGTAAAATGTGAAGAGAGTGGAAATAAAGAGAGTATTAGAGGTACTTGCTTTTACGTGAAACGAACTTCCGTTTACGAACTGTAATTGTTACTTTTAGTATTTAGGTGGAATGTGACTTGTAGGATAACATTTGTCGGCGTGTTTGGTTGAACTGAAAAGAAACACGTGGATGGATTTAGATTCTTAAAAAACTAAAAGCACTGTTTTACACACGAGATTTGGACAACGATGGATCCGTTGACCTAACTTGTTTATTTATTTTTAACTTAAAAATCGTTTACAAGTTTGTAGAGGAGAGCTTAATGAGCACGGCATTGGCACTGAGATCATCTGTTTTGGAGATGCATAATTTTCAAAGTTTTTTTTTTTTTTTTAAATTCATTTTGTTTTTAGTGGTAGAAATTGAAATGGTGTAGTTTAAATGTTCAGAAATGATTCTATCAATTTTTGTTGAAAAATTTGATCAAAATTTAATAATAGATTTGAGTGATTACTTCTTTATAATCCAAATATCTCATAAATTCATTTCTACTTCCACAGGATTAACATAGCGACCCAACCCAAATCATCATCATGACATCCAAACAAATTTCATTACCAAGAAAATATGAGATGAGAGCTTAAAGCTTGAATTGAAGGCACAGGAGTTGATTAGATGTAAGTTACAGTTACCCAGCTGGCTTCTTCCTCTCCAGAGCACGAGTAACGCTAGAATAGATTGTGATCAATAGACTGATGGGGGAACCTCATGTGTTTCGGAAAGAGTGGGTTGTTCAAATTAAAGAGATGCTCAATAATGATGATGAGAATTCTCTACCAAAGGTGTGTAACATTCTGCGCGTGGCGACGCTTCTGCTGAACGAGAAACCAGAGGCATATATCCCTCAGTGTCTGTCCCTCGGTCCTCTCCACCATTGGAAACTGGAGAAAAAATATATTGCCTCTTGTTCTGTGGGAGGTAGGATTTCAAACACGGAGGCATACAAAGGCAAGTCCGCGGCCAAATTCTCCAACAAACTGCGTAATTGTGGTAAGAGCTTCTACAACATAGTTGAAATGATAGAACAGATGCTGCCTGAGATTGCTTGTTTTTATGACTGGCCAATTAGTACTAATACAGAAGGCGATTACTCGAAGAATTTCGCTCTCATGATGGCCGTAGATTCATCCTTTCTCTTACGTTTCTTATTCACCCTCTTAAGATTTCATGATCTGTCACAGCCGACGCATATTCGTAGTCTTGACAGTCCCAGCTTAGACGCTGACGTTATCAGATTATGTAGTACGCTTCAAGTGTCTATCAAGTGTGATATTGTTAAGCTGGAGAATCAGATCCCGCTGTATGTCCTGAAAGGAGTTTTTGAGAAAGTAAAAGAAACCCTAATAGTTGATCAAGGTTATCAGTATTTCAATCAGCTGCTGCAGAAGACGTGCAAGGCGTTCTCTCCTTTCCGGACACCCGAGATAGGTGATGCTGAGATTAAACAAATGAATTATATTGATGAGGAGCCGCATTTGCTGGGTTGCATGCACTCATTCGTTTGTCCATTCCTGCAAATCCATGCTGGAGGGGAGGACCAGAAGCCTAATCGAACTGTATTGCAAATCTTGAGTGAATTTCTCGAAAACCTTGTTATAAGGGTTTGTCGCTTTCTCACCAGAGTCACCATAAATCCAAACATTGAACGCCAGATTCTGAAGGGAATCAGTGCGGCGCAGTTGGACAGGGCTGGGATTAAATTAAAATCGTTCTCGAAGGTGGACGATAAGATCCGAGTTGACAAATGCTCGGGCACGCTCTATCTTCCGCCGATCGCTGTATCGGACTCGACCACTGAAGTGTTTCTGAGAAATATGGTTGCGTTGGAGATCAACGACGCCCTGCGTCCAAAGTCCGTGACGCGTTACCTTACATTGATGGGCTGCCTCATCCAGTCGCCTGATGACGTTCGCCTACTGAAGGATCGGGAGGTCATTTATCGAGAATATTGCCCTTTAACGGATGAGGACATTGTCAAGATGTGGAACGGCTTGAGCCAGCGCTCCCTTACAGGTGCCCTCATCAATATTTCTGATGTCAAGCTCACTCGGGCACTTCAGGAAGTGCTCGCGAGAAAGTATCGCAAACTATATTACAAGAGCGAAATCAAAAGAATGGTTTGGGGATTCAAGACGTTTTGGGGGCTGATCGACTACTTTTCCAGCTGGAAATTTATAGCTCCGCTCTGTGGGTTCCTTGTTCTCGCCATGACCGCCATACAGACCTACTGTAGCTTTTCAGCTTGGGTAGTTACTTCTGGTAGTAACTCTAAACAGTAGTTGGGTGTGGTATGCTGTTCAATCTACCAGGTGATGCATCAGATATAAAATGGACTCCAGAATGATTTTAGAGGAGTCCTTCGAAATTCATAATATAGACATGGGACGTCCATGGATATGGATGAAAAGCTTTCTTTCGCTTTACCCACAAATGGATTATACATAGATTTGCATATAACGTGTGACCTTAAAATTAAAATTATATATAAATTAAAATTAAATTATATGATGAAGAACATCATGGTTCTCAGTAAACTGAAATATATGCCTTTATGATTCTAAATAGTTACTCTTTCTTGTTATGTTCGATATTTTTTATAGTAGGATATGAGATAGGAGTTGGTTAGGTTTTTTTTTGGTTAAATCTGGTTATATAAATTTTGGTTAGGTTTTTTTGGTTCAATTTGGTTATATAAATTTAGACAATAAATTGTTATTTTTTATTGTTTAAATTGTATTTTTGAATGTATAAATGGATTCAGTATGCTGAAAAAACTTAGCCACTCAAATCTGTAAATCCAACTATTCTTCATTAAATTTTAAACAAAATCAAAACAAAAAAAAGACAAAAACTAACACACTAAAACTACCCTTATGATATATCATAGTTGTTATTCTATTTTTGCCATCTCTATTGGTCAAAAATGAAATGGGTTTTACTCAAAATTATTTATCCGATAAAGTGTTTGGAGTGAAAAAGTAAACCGTTAATTTTTTGGTTGTTCTTCTATTTTTGCCATCTCTGTTGGTCAGAAAAAAAAATGGGTTTTACTCTAAATTTTTTTTCCGATAAGGTGTTTGGAGTGAAAAAGTAAACAGTTAATTTTTTGGTTGTTCTTCTATTTTGCCATCTCTATTGGTCAGAAAAGAAATGGGTTTTACTCTAAATTTTTTATCCGATAAGGTGTTTGGAGTGAGAACGTAAACAATTAATTTTTTGGTGTGAAATTTAATCCTCATTTATTACTAGTTTAATTTTTTAATTTTGCTGTACACATTTATCCTTAAATCCATCAAATCAAATGAAAAAAAAGGACAAACCTTATGCACTTCACAGTCTTCTCACGTATCCGGAAGCACTTAAAATACACCGTTGCTACAGAATTTTTTTGCTTTCTCTAAATTGAAAGCTGTTCTGGGATGATTTAGCCTTTCCGTGTAGACACCCTTGAAGAGGAGATTATATATCGTTATCAAAATTAAGCAATCATAATCTTACATAAGTGTATTCAAACATCTTAATTAAATGATTTAGAAATAAGATAATGGATTGGATTTAATCATAAAAAGTCCCAATAATAAACACATTTAAAGGCGTTTTGATTATAGAAAAACTTTAGCCGCGATGGCCGACGGTTAAAATGATCTTAGCACCATCGATTTAGTTCATTTACATAATCTCATCCCTTTCCATTAACGTGAAGAAAAAGATCCCAAAATTCTTAGTGATAAATATTTGCTGCCACCCATGCCGTTCGAGCAGCAATACATGAGTCTCGATGAACTCCAAGAATGACTGGATATAAATCTTTATATGACCTGGGGCAACATGTCTTCAGTATGGTATGATTTAGATTTCAGTAGATAATTTAATTTATTCATTTCACAGTATTGTTTAGCATAATGGTGCTTTTCCATTTTTTATTTTCACCCAGGAAAAGGAGAGAGGTCCAGACGCTACTGCAATGCAGATCTTTTGAAAGAAAAGCCTCCGTCTCCTCCAAGGGGTTTCACAGCTATTAGACAACGGTGATATTTGTAGAGGAAGCATATCCTTCGGAGGAGCAAGCCTATGCCCCTGCCATCAGGAAACTCATTTTGCTGGTTCAATACCTTGAGGCATTATTTTTTGTATTGCTAGTTGTGGAAGAACTATATATCCAGTTAGATATATATTCCTGGGCAGTCTTCTCATCTACGTATGCTATTGCTTCATTAATGAGTGTTTTCAAAGAGGCCTTTGAGAGGGAAGAATTATTTCTCCGAATAGATAATGTACAGGGCTTATGTACAGTTGTTTGAATAGAGCTTATGCGGTGGTGAAGTGGCAGAGTGAGGAATAATTAAGTTGGTTTTCTATGTAAGACCAGACCACTTGATGAGACTACAGTAAATCTAATGCCTTTGGCTGGCTGCTAATCAATGTGAATGTTTTGTAAGGTGTTGAAGAAAATGATGGAATTTGCTGGGGCTCGTACAAACTTGCTATAGGGGATTAAAATTTGTACTAAAATTTGTACTAGGCATTAAAATTGAGCACGTCAGATGATGCAGGAGCATCTCTCCACGTCAGCGAGCCAGCCAGCCAGCCGTGTCAAGCACGTGTATTCAAAGATGAAGAGAAGCCCTCATCTTTTAATTTGTAATTGCATGTAATTTAATGTTTAAAGCTGGTGAGTTGTGGAGCCGTGCCTTTGTGCAGGCATTAGGTAGATCGGCCATTAATGTTTGAATGGTTGAGATCTAGATCCGATAGCGGACTAGACAACCCATTCAATGTAATTGAATAGGGTAGGTAGATTGCAGGGAAGAGCTCGAAGAGCCCCCTCATGTAAAAAGATCTATTGTATCTCTTTGGTAGTTAAGGGTGTGATGGTCTGTGAGTAGAGAGCAGAAGAGAAGGAGCCGAGATCTTGTTACAAGTCGTGCTCAGGAACACCTTGTAAATACATGCATTTGCCATATTTAATACAAAGAGCAGTTTTTCCTGCATTATTCTGTGTTGAATGAATGTCTGTAAGTGTTCTTTATATGATGTGAATGTATACTAGGAAATTGCAGGTTGTTTTGATTTCAGTGAAGGCCTTTGAGGCTTCACACCAGGAGGGTGTGACAGAACACTGCGGGTTTTGATACCCGTGCACAGAGGATGCACTTCTGAATTCTGCAGGTTCAGACAAAGACGTGTTGCGGCATAGGAATTGGAATCAACAACTCAGGTAAAGACCTCAAGGTTGCTGAACACCTTGGAGGCAAGGCTGTGTGGGAGAATACATAGTTGCAGACAGAATCTCTGAGGAGTTCTGTAAAGCTCTGCCAAGGGGGCATTGAGTAGGTGCAAGGGGTGCACCGGAGAAGAACTCTGTTGTGAGTTCAGAAGAATCAGAATCACTGAGGATTCTGCGAAGCTCTGCCAAGTGGGCATTGAGGAGGTGAAAGGAGTGCACAAGAGGACAGAACTACTGAACGTTCTGTGAGAAGACACTCTGCCACGAGGGCGTCGAGTAAGTGTGCAGATAGGCATAGAGGAGAAAATAGAACTCTTTGAGCTCTGTATTTGGAGGAAGAGCCCACTGAAGGATCTTCACAGGGTTGTTAAACACCCTGCAAACTCAGCAAGAGGTTGCTTGAGAAGAAGGATAGCCAGGAGGGCATCCAAACATTCTCCATCTGCAGGAGAAGGGAAGAAAGACATAAATCCCTTAGGGGTCTGAGCGTGTGAGAAGCTCAGAAGAGACAACACTGTGTGTGCGTAAGGACTTTGCAGAGGCGTAGGAGTTGAAGAATCCTTCGAGGATTTGAAAGGAGCAAAGCTTAGGAGGAACAATGTCGAGGAGAACGCAGGCAAGAACTCAGGTATAGGAGCTCGCAGAGAAGAAAGGAAAAGGTCGAGGCCTTTGGGAACTTGGAAATTCTTCTAAGCATCGGAAGAAAGTGCGCAAGCTCAGGAGGGAGCATAGTAGCTGTCAGATCGACGGGAGGAAGAGATTTGGACCATTGGGTTTCTACGTCCAGGAAGGAGAAGGAGGAGCGCACAAGGGAGAAGGACGGATCTGCACCGCCAGATCGGATCAAGATACCTGTCATCCATTGGATCAGCAGAGAGTCGCGCATGGTTTAACATTTAGCGTAGAGAAGTGGGTGTGAAAGTCCTGAAAGGCATTGGTGCATCGGGATATCGACACTCGGGATATCAGAGGTCTTGAGGTCGAGAAAGCCGAGACATCTCAAGTCCTGAAACAACGAAAGAATCGCAGTCGTCCGTCTGAGGGAGGACGCGTGTCGCGTGATCGTCCATTTCGGAGATCCGGGCACTAGTTCGTAGAGGTGAGTCTCGAAGGCATCGGGATATCAGCGTTCGTGATATCGGGGATATCGAGGACGTGAGGTGAGTCACTTGACACCAGAAACCCCGAATCAAGAAGATTTGATCCAGACCATTCGTTTGGGAGTAGAAGCGTGTCACGAGATTTCCCACATCAGGGACTAGGGCATCGAAGGTTGGAAGAGGAAGTCTTTCGACTTCACGAGTGGTGAAAAGGTGAGAGCTCTATGTTGTGGGCCTAGCTGACGTCACATCGGGATATCGACACTCGAGATATCGGAGTTCTCGAGGTCGAGTAGGTCGGGACACTTCAAGTCTCGAAATCATGAGATTGGATCAGGGTCGTCCATCTGTTCGGAACACGTGGCAGATTTCCAGATTATCGAGAGAAGTCACGATAGAAAAGTCAAACCGGAGCATCGGAGTTCGGCATTTCGTGTGTCCTGAAGACAAGGCTTTCGGGGCATTCGAAGTCGCGAGAAGCGATCAGGACCGTCCATCTTGAGGGGACGCATGGCAGTGATCGAAGTCTTCAATCCAAATATCGTCAATGAATACTTGGATGAAGTTGTCAAAGTACTCACAGAACACCCCATTCATTAAACTCATAAATACCCCTAGGGTGTTTTTCAGTCCAAATGGTAAAACCGTAAACTCATAATCTCCAAACCTCGTCTTAAAGGCAGTCTTAGGGACGTCATCCTCCTTGATCCATAATTGTTGACACCCTGATCACAAATCGATCTTGGAAAACACTATCACACCCTTCATTTGATCGAATAGATCATCAAACCTTGACAATGGATATTGATTCTTGATCGTAATTTCCTTGTTCAATTGACGGTAGTCAATGCAGAGCCTCCATTACCCATCCTTCTTTTGTATGAAAATAATAGGCGTGCCCCATGGTGACACACTTGGACGTATAATTCCCAGGTCCAACAACTCCTTCAATTGCATTCTCAACTTCTGTAACTCCAAGGTGGACATACGATAAGGTGTTCTCTCTATTGGTTCAGTCCTCGGTTTTATGTCTATGGTAAACTCCAATTCCCTCTCTGGCGGCATCCCAGGTAAGGCCTCTAAAAAGACGTTTGCAAACTATCTCACCACCGGAAGGTGTTTTATACCTTTCGCTACTCCCTTCTCGTTTAACGCAAGGATTGCATAAAGCTTAAATCCCTTGTGCATGCTCTTTCGTAGCTGCAAGGAAGAGATGAACCTCAAGGAAACTCCTTGATTTCATCCTACAATCACACATCTTTTTCCCTTATCATTGACCAAGATCAATCGTTTTGTCTTACAGTTGAGTATCACCTTATGCGATTCCAACCAGTCCATACCAATCATGACATCATAAGATCCTAAGATTATGACGTACAGGTTGGCCCTGGTGACAAACTATCCCAAGTTAAGGGTATAACCTGTAACCTTTCCTCCAACCTTTTGTTTGGCTCCCGAAGCCATCTCTACAAAGTTAAATGCATCATGTTCGATTGCCTTTACCTTTATCCTTTTTAGCGCTGCACCAGAAATGAAACTCTCGATAGCACCGGGATATATCAAAATAGTAAGGGTCGAGACAGGGACGGTACTTGACATCTTGAGCACATTCGACTGGTCCTTTGTCTGATGGTTATTCACTTCTACATGAATTCGATGGGCCTTGCCCAAATCTCCCATGGTAGTGGGTCCGACTGATCCATACGCTCTTCTCCTCTCCACTGAGTAGTCGTGTTGGTAGTGTGGCTCCCCACATGTATAACACTCCTTCTTCAGTCTAATACTCCTAGTACCCAAAGTAGAATCTGAGAGCCCACCGACCTAGAATCCTAGTCTGTTATGCTGAAAAAAACTAAACTGTTTCTCTTATCGTCGATGCTTCTACTGATGCGGTGGTCCTCAGTAAGGAGTCTTTTGTTGAGGCACTGGTCACCAAGGTGTAGTGAAAGTGGATCCCCTTGGGAAGCTATGATATCCCAGCTTATGTCTGGTTGGTTTCTGATGTTGCTGGGCACTAGATGACACCTTCTTTGCTGGTCTCACTGGAGTCCTACTCAGACCCCTTCTAAGAAGATCTTTCTCTACTATGAGGGCCTTCTAGACAACATTATGCAATATCTGAGGCATCATAATCCTAACATTTTCATGTATGCTTCCATTAAGTCTGAACATGAACCTGTTGACCTTAAGTTTCTTAGTATTAATATGCAAAGCATACCGAAGAAACTCCATAAAATGAGCGGACCTCGTACTCGGGCACCATATGGTCACCCTGTCATAAGGCGTTGAACTCGTTGAGCTGACACTCAATGAATTCCTCTGTAGGTACCTCTCTCAAAACCGTTCCTCGAATAGTTCCCATGACACGTCTTCGACAGCCATGTTCAGTTGTGGGAGGAGTGTCTTCCACCATAGAAGAGCACTCCCCTTCAGTTGAAAGACCACCATGGGGACCTTCATGTTGGAGGTATATTCACGAAGTGAAAAGTACATAGCCATATTCTCCAACCATGCCTCGGTAGCTGCGTCATTCGGGGCACCAAATAACTCGAGAAATTTGACCTTCTTGAGTTCATTGTGAATGCTACCAGTTCCAACCAAAGAGCGTGGTGGACCCTCATAGGGTGTCGACTCCTTGGCCTCATCTCTATCCAAACGATTGATCAGTGCCTCAGACATCTGCTAGAAATACCTCATCAACCCAACCACATCACCCACCACTATCTTCTCATGCCCGACAACCTGTTCGTCTCCCTGAGGGTTAGACCCCTTAGGTATGGATCCTACTGGAGGCGTCGCGCCTCTTCCCCTAACACCCTGTTGTCTGCCTCCGCGATTTCCTCTAACCATGATTACCTACATGAATACAAGTCAACTTAATTAGCAACATTATCATCAAATATCATATCAATGAAAGCCATAGTGATCCCAAGTCGCGTGTTGAACCCGCTCTGATACCATATGTAACGACCCCATCGTTACAACTACAACCGAAGCATAAGTGAACTTTTTTTTTTAGGCAAGAATGTGATGATGACAACAGTTGAACCACACAACCTGACCACGAATCCCCACCCGTGGAACTGGAAACAAAAAATTATGACTCCACACACTAGCACAAGAGCAAGTGGGTGAAACATGCATAAAGCAACAAGGAAAAACGACTACCCTCCCCATGCAAACAAGACCATGCCTACAAGCTATGGGATAGTATCCCCCTCCTGACACATCAGCCTTGATGACAAATGACTAGAACCTCAAGGTGCGCGAACCAAACGCATGAAGGCATTACAACCCAAGCGCTAACAATAACTTACAACGATTAATAACACCCACATGGAAGGCACAGACCTTGGTCAAGTTATCCTTCGCCTCCATCTTTCAGGGGAACACAATGATCCCCTCATCAAAAATCATGCCATCTCGAGCTGATAGGAATGACTATAACCTTGGCGCGACACATCCTATCTTGACCAAGGACTGCATAAATCTGATGCGCTAGGAGTCGAATACCGATAAGAAGACTACACCCATACCCCAAGCAACAGGTCAATGAGACACAATAAGATGACAACAAAGGAAAAACACAAGCCAATACACGACTTCATCCACAACCCAAACCATTTATCAAGTCTAAATTGGTCAATATTTACAATCTAATTTAGCGTTAAATACAAATCTAATTTAACCAGTCTAAATTACAAAAGTTGATTTACAAACCTAACTTAACATGATATACAATTCTAATTTAGCCAATCTAAATTACAAATTTAGACAATAACTATATATCAATTAATATTAATCACATATCTAATTTTAGCAAGTCTAAACCACTACTAGTTAATAATTTGCAATTCTAATTTAACCTTAATACAAATCTAATTCACAAGTCTAAAATTAACATTTAAAGATTAATTACAAATCAATCTGACATTAACACAATCTAATTTAGCAATACCAATATATAAACAACATTCATGATATCAAGTATAAAGCTTTTGATTATAATGCTAACAACTAATTAACTTCCAACACGATATCTAGCCATAACAACAGTATTAAGGTTTTACCAGCTGTCAATTAAACATTAAGCTCTTAGGTAAAAACAAGTTTGACAGTAAACAAAATTAACTTTTCCTTAAAAATGCCCTTGCTTTAAAATCGAGGCATGAATTGTTGACAGTAAGGTGAGGACGTTGTCACACATGAAATCAATCGCCTTCGACGTAAATTGTAATTCCATGCTGTCTTTAATCATAAAAGGCTGTGCCTAACATAAATTTACGGTCATGAATAAAATCGCTTCCATCCCTATCATTTAGATTTATTGTCATTAATTTACTGCAGTTTAAATTTACTGTCATGTAATAAATTGACTGTGTCATTTGGATTTACTGTCATTAACTTACTGTCGTTTAAATTTGCTGTCATGTAAATAATTGACTGTCATCACCAATATGTTACCCAATCATTGTAGTTGCATTTCTAACCAAGGAGTTACAAGGCAGGATGTTCAAGGAATATACCTACGCTAAATTAAATGATTTTGCACACTTCTACACATTTTAAGTTTCAATTTTTGAAATTGCTTGTGAATATATTTTTTCTTCTATTACACAAATTGTTAAATTGGAAATTTACTTCCACATAAACAATTTTAATTTCAAATTAGGTAGAGCAGGTAGGTTAAATAAATAAAACATGATTTAGTTTTATTTTTTGTTTTAAGTCTCAAATAAGTATGCACAATCTAAATATTAGAAATTAGGATGGCTAAAACATGTTTTCAGTAATGATTTTAATTGTTGACGATTTGAAAAAATGCCTAATCTAATTTTTGTCTTCAATTTTCAATAAGATTGATTCCATTCCCTCACAAACTTTTATTAAAGGGATTTGTCTAAAACTAAAATTAAAAAAATGGTAAGAACCATGAGTTCATAGGATTCCAGATTTGGTGGAGTCCTAGATCTGGAAACTCATTTGTCAAAGATTGTTCTAGCACTTGAGCAAGAGTTCAAACTTTCGCTTGCCTAGAAAACTATTGCCTTGTGTCGCCTCTACTTATTGCAACTACAATAAATACACCCAGTCACCTTTAACTCAATCACCGAGTAGCCAGATTCATCCTATTGGATCGCCCTACACTTCTACTAATAAGATTGATTCTCAATCAAATCAATCCTGCTGTTTGTTTGGAAATACCAATCGTGAATCCAACTCCCAAAGTATATTATTAGAAAAGCACCATAAATCCCAGCTGAGACTTATGTCATATGACATCCATCTATATAGATATTTGTTAGATTTGTTGGTTAAAAGCATATTCGAGCTTATAAACGGGCAATTGAATGAACTTCGCTAACTACATGAGATACCTCCACTCACTGGCCTCCTTTTTTCAGAACTAGGTTGAATTTTCATTAAGAGGGGAGAGTCCATTGCTCGTCAATCAGAAATTAGGGTTGGAAAAAGAACTTCTCGACTTTGTCGAATATGAGATTGAAGAATCATTTCTCCTTCTCAAACTCACCATATCACCTTGCCTAAATGTTCATTGAYTTCATTTCCTTTAGCGGGCTTCGAGCAGGKARTTTGATGGTTCGAGCATGTAGTTCAGTTTTACAAGGTTTTGATTACAATGTGGTCATGGAAAGGATGGAAGCTCCATAATTTATCTCAAAGGAAAGCGGTGAGACCACCTTTGACCTGATAT
The DNA here is from genome assembly GCA_000966675.3 of Picea glauca. Taxonomy (NCBI): domain Eukaryota; kingdom Viridiplantae; phylum Streptophyta; class Pinopsida; order Pinales; family Pinaceae; genus Picea; species Picea glauca. Next base: position 508,850 of record JZKD02S1600402.1, read on the forward strand.
CTCCGAGATGCTTCCCTCACACACAAAAAATAAAATCGCCTAGCATTAATGAAGCATCACAGTCCAGCCCTTATCCGATCCTCGATCTGCTGCTAGATCGGGCCCTTAATTCAGCCCTCCATACGAAAATCCATGCAGTCCACTGATACCAAAGAATCTTGATTTACAACATCAAAATCATTCAACTTCAAGAATGTAAACACACATAACAATTATGGGGTTAAACAAAAATCAGATCCGAAAAAGGTGCACTCACCTTATCGATAGCTATAGAAATAGATCGAACAACATGATCAAATCAAAATCAAACATTTTTTGTCTCGTCGGATGGTTGGGTGTGTTTGTTGCAACTACAACCAAAAGCAAAGGAAAAATGGCATGAAATCTCGGTTCAGTTCGCAGAATAAGGAACGATATCTTGTTTGGAAGAAAAACCATCACATGCGAATTCTTTACACGATAAGGTGCGATCTCTTGCTTGTCTAAACCAAGTCATATTAACTATAATATCACGATGACACATTGGATGCCCTGGCCCACTAGACATCGGGCAATTATGTGGATATTCAATTTTATGTGCATACAACATTGGGTTTCAGTATTAAGTGCATATAACATTAGGACTTTTGGGGTTTAGTTTGATGTATCTGATGATTTAGGACTATCGGGTTCCAGTATTGTGGCTCCAACAAGTTAGACTCTTCGATTTCATTGTATTTATTTGTTAAATTCAGATTACTGATTTTCAAAATTTCAGCGTTATATTTTTGGGCATATTGGGTTTTGATAGGTCATGTATTAAGATTGAAGGCAATATATTCGTTGAGTCCTCTTTCAATTATCCAGACAAACATGGATATTATATGTTTGTATTATTTTTAGTTTGTAATATCCCCAAGATTTATAGAATATTAAATTTTAAGTAAACTTTGCAATAAATTTTTGTTTTTGGAAAATTCGGATTTGGAAATTATTTTCTATTTATGGAAAATCTGAATTTGGAATTTTTATTATTGTAATTAATTATTTGATGACTATTGGGAAAATATTTGAATTTTCCAACTAGCCTCTTTAATTTTGACACATGTGAAAGACAAACTTTTTATAAATTAAATGTTGGAAGACAAATGGAACAACGAGGTTAAAAATAGCTTACCATGACTCCATGAGTGGGGAATAGGTTTGAGTTTCCTCAAGGCTGATTTTTACAAGTGGAAAATGTGGAAGTTGACCACTACCAGCCCTTAAAAACACGGATTTGTAAAGATGCAAATTTTTCAAGGAGGGAACAAAAGATATAAGCACAAGATGGATATAAAAATGACATATGGAGGAGGCAGGATAATGCTTAGTATGTTGGAGAAAGAAAAACTATTTTATATTATTATCACTGTAAGTGTTGGGCAAATGAATTTTTGATCTGTGGATGGTGATTGTAGCTAAGGAGGATCATTCATTTTTCCCTTATGGATTCATGGTCAGGCTAGGGGATGAATAGGGCAAGTGAACCTGATTGTTATGTTCTACATATCAGTGGAACATGGTTGTTCCATTAGTATTGGAACCTGATTGTTTGAAAGAAAAGCCATCACATGCGAATTCTTTACACGATAAGGTGCGATCTCTTGCTTGTCTAATTCAAATCATATTAACTATATTATCACGATGACACATTGGATGCCCTGCCCCACTAAACATCGGGCAATTATGTGGATATTCAATTTTATGTGCATACAACATGAGGAGTGTTGGGTTTCAGTATTACGTGCATATAACATTGGGACTTTTGGGGTTTAGTTTGATGTATCTGATGATTTAGGACTATTGGGTTCCAGTATTGTGGCTCCAACAAGTTAGACTCTTCGATTTCATTGTATTTATTTGTTAAATTCAGACCACTGATTTTCAAAATTTCAGCCTTATATTTTTGGGCATATTGGGTTTTGATAGGTCATGTATTAAGATTCAAGACAATATATTCGTTGAGTCGTGTTTCAATTATCGAGACAAACATGGATATTATATGGTTGTATTATTTTTAGTTTGTAATATCTCCAAAATTTTTAGAATATTAAATTTTAAGTAAACTTTGCAATAAATTTTAGTTTTTGGAAAATTCTGATTTGGAAATTATTTTTCATTTATGAAAAATCTGAATTTGGAATTTTTATTATTATAATTAATTATTTGATGACTATTGGGAAAATATTTGAATTTCCCAACTAACCTCTTTAATTTTGACACATGTGAAAGATAAATTTTTTATAAATTAAATGCTGTAAGACAAATGGAACAATGAGGTTAAAAATAACTTACCATGACTCCATGAGTGGGGAACAGGTTTGAGTTTCCTCAAGGTTGATTTTTACAAGTGGAAAATGTGGAAGTTGACCACTATCAGCCCCTAAAAATCATGGATTTGTAAGGTTGCGAATTTTTCAAGGAGGGAACGGATGATCTAGGCACAAGATGCATATAAAAATAACATATGGAGGAGGCAGGATGATGCTTAGTATGTTGGAGAAAGGAAAACTATTTTATATTATTATCACTGTAAGTGTGGGGCAAAGGAATTTTTGATCTCTGGATGGTGATTGTAGCTAAGGAGGATCATTCATTTTCCCCTTATGGACTCATGGCCAGGCTAGGGGATGAACAGGGCAAGTGAACCTGACTTTCTATAGTTCGGTGGAACATCGTTGTTCCATTAGTATTCCAACATCGTTGGGTTCAAATATGTACCTCAACTTGCATTCTTTGTCGATATTATGTTTGATTACTATTGATTATGAATGTGATGATTTATTATAGTTCAAGGGTACTATAATGTTTTAAATTGAAATGTGATGATGGTATATATACATGTGTATATGCTCATCTATATAGAAATAACATAACTATTGTATGTTCCTCTTAATCATTTAATAATGTTATACATATATGAACCATTGTATATACATATCTATGTGTTCATGGAAAAGAAATGATAGAAATGATTGTATGTTCCTATTGGTCATTATTATATATATGTGTGTGTGTGTGTGTGTGTGTGTTCATGCGTAAAGGTATGATAAAAGTATTGTTATATTCCTATTGACCATTCAATTAGCTATATGTTGAATTACTATTTTAAATTTGTACAAATATCATAGAGAATATATAGAATGAATAACAGTCCATATATATGATTTATATTATCAATAACCACAAAAAATAGTGTTCAGTAGTCTACAAATGTATTCCAAAAATAGTTGTTAAATTCAATAAACCTTATTCAAAATATTTACAAAACAACCTGTGTATTCAATTGATGACAACCTGTGTATTCAATTATTGATGGTTCAAATATTACAATGGAGTACCATAGGAAAAAGACTCCATTACCACTTGTGCTATAGACAAAATTTAAGAAGAATGCATACAATATGTACACCTAGATCATAACTTGAATACCTTTCAAGCAAGAGGTGTTTCTTTATCCACTTCCCTCGATTTAAAAACCTGCAAAAGAAGAAAGACAAGAGTCGAGTAAACTATACTAGTAGTTTAATGGAAATTAAGTATTAAGAATAAGTCAAGGAAATACTTAGCTTGAGTTCGGCAAAGAGCTAGATCGCCACTTGTTCTTGTGCAACAATATGTCCACGATCCAAGAGGAGGAGGAGTGGACCCAATTTTGACGGATGGGTACCCTGGCAAAACAAAAGAAGGGCCCCATCATTAAATTCATGTAACTCTGTTTAAAATGACACTTATAAACAAAGAAAGTGAGAGTAAATAGCTAGCACATATTTATTAAAAGGATGCACGCATTCTCCAAAACCCTATGTACTTTCACCTTAGACCACTAAAACATAAAGAGACACATAAGATGCAACATGTGTTAAATCACAATAGATATTTAAAACCTAAATAGGAATTAGAGAATGGTAAATATTTTAAATCTCTAAGTTCATAGTAACATACGACAATAACCAAAATAGGAGGTTAAAAATCTAACGATGCAGACACGAATTAACTATAAAACATGAACACGACTTTCCCATCGAGGGTTAATTCTTCCATATAGATATTTTCTATATAAAACACAGAATGTAATTTACGAAAGAAAGGATTAATATTGTCGAATATGTTTGTTATATGAAGCACATAATGAAACTTATGAACAAAGGGTTAACTCTTGCTATACATATTTACATAGAGCATATTTTCAAATTTACATAGAGTATACATTTACGCAAAGAGTATTTGCAAATATCCCCAGAAGATTAAAACCATTAGATATTTGTAGAGAGAGCGTATATACGAATTCCATAGAGGATTAATAATATATATATATATATATATATATATATATATATATATATATATATATAGAATGAAATTTACGAACATGGGGTTCATATTAGCGAGAATGTAATTGAGGAGTTTTCAAAGATAGTTAATGATTATATACATATGCGTAAATGGTAAGAAGGAAAATCCCCTATGAATTTTGACAATAGACAAGTTGGGATAATAAAAATCAACATAGTAAGTCTCTCAATTCTTAGGAAGAGTTCCAGAACTAGTAGGGTTATAATGATGGAAGGAGACAGACCAAGGTTCGACCCTTAAAACTTTTCGGGCCACGAAAGAATGATAAGAAGTATGGGGCAGAAGAACAATAGTCAACCGAGGAAAAGTTTAATAAACCACTAGTCCCGTAACCTTAAGCATAGAGGAACTCTCGGAGGAAAAATACATACGGAGGCACAACGAAAATACTTGTAAATCCTAAAATAGAGTTATACATTCCATGAAAACAAAGATTTATTCATGAAACACTTCACACAGAGGTCATGAATAATTAAACCATTACTTACCTTGGTGTGCAAATAACCCTGAGTTGCATTGTGGTTTTTCTTCATCGCGCACTTGGTCTTGTTTCAACATAGGGACCAAAAAAAAAATTGTTACAGAACCCAAGAGCCGAACATCACCAGAGTGCACCAATAGGGTTGCAAACACAGAGAAAAAAATGTTACAGGACTAAGGATCTAAACCTCCCTATTGCCCACAAGTGGTGTTGCAAAAAAAAAACAGAGACAAAAGTTGAATACATAACTAAAGTGGGGATGAAATGAACGATGATGACCTTGAAGGCCTCAAAAAGAGGAGTAATGGTTGTTGGGTACACCCTGTGTCGTTCCATGTGAATCCATGGAGATGGAGAGCCTAGATTGGGTGCAGTTGCCTAAGTGTCAACTTTGGGAGGTACGATACAGGCCTCCTAATTAATGAAATAGCCAGAGGTAAATTCCCAAAGGACTGATCTGACATACACCATTAAAATGGTTTCGAGCCTATTCAATTATGGGCCATGTCACTAGTCGGGTATGTTTTATTGTTGTTAGGAATAGGTTATGCTTGTGATTCTAGAGAAAAACCATAAGTGTTATGGTGTATGTTTGATACGCTATATCAAAGTCTTCGTTGGTATGGTAGCCATATAAGAGTCCCTATGTAACGATATTTACATGTTTTGCATAGAAACTCTTCGACACACTATGATATAAAATACATTGTGGTGGATTGCTATATGATAATGATATAAACTTTAGGAATGGTGTTATTGTTATCGTAGTTTGTATGATATACGATATATAATGTCATGGTTAAGATTTATGCCATATGTTAAACGAATATATATATATATATATATATATATATTAAATGTGTTGAACGTGCACATAATAGATCTAGATAAACAATAATACACACATTTACAGAGAGAATTTGAGAAAGAATGGAAGAATTCTCATTAATCGTTGAATAATTTACACATGATATACTCTGTATAACTCAATGAGTTCGACTGGAGGATAACCAATGCATCGTATTGGTGGTCTGGAGTGATCTGGACACACACCAGTAGTTATGGGAGTGAAGTGCCACCTAGTTGAGTTAACTAGTCAACTAGTCTTCAGTTAAATGACTGAACAAAGAGTAGTGAGGAGTTAAATTAGGGAATCAAGGCTAATGCACCACTCTGGTGATGATACGAAGGCAAGTTTGAATTAGCATGGTGATGATCCCAATGTTGTATAGTGACAAAACCAATGCAGCATCTAAACTCAACTCAACTAGTCAAATTGAAGTGTCAACTTAAAGAAAATATTATCGAGGTGGAATATTCTCCCCTAAGTTATAGGAGACTGGATAGTGACTAATTATGACTAATAAACAAGAAAAAAACATAGGAAAAAAAAATCCTAGGTGTGTGTGAAGTAACTCCAACACCTCCCCTGAACATCACTATGGTGAAAATAAAGATTGGAACCTGGCAACAAGGCCATGTTAGGTACCCAAGTAGAAAATATACAATGAAAATAGAGTGAGGAAAGAGGGAAAAATCATGGGAAAC
>JZKD02S1600402.1:515305-527174 GCA_000966675.3 Picea glauca
ATATTGTAAATGTGTTGAACGTGCACATAATAGATCTAGATAAACAATAATACACACATTTACAGAGAGAATTTGAGAAAGAATGGAGGAATTCTCATTAACCGTTGTGAATAATGAATAATTTACACATGATATACTCTGTATAACTCAATGAGTTCGACTGGAGGATAACCAATGCATCGTATTGGTGGTCTAGAGTGATCTAGACACACACCAGTAGTTACGGGAGTGAACTTCCACTTCGTCTATTCTCTCAGGCCGTTACGGAAGTGAACTGCCACCTAGTTGAGTTAACTAGTCAACTAGTCTTCAGTTAAATGACTGAACAAAGAGTAATGAGGAGTTAAATTAGGGAATCAAGGCTAATGCGCCACTCTAGTGATGATACCAAGGCAAGGTTGAATTATCATGGTGATGATCCCAATGTTGTATGGTGACAAAACCAATGCAACATCTAAACTCAACTCAACTAGTCAAACTGAAGTGTCAACTTAAAGAAAATATTATCGAGGTGGAATATTCTCCCCTAAGTTATAGGAGACTGGATAATGACTAATTATGACTAATAAACAAGGAAAAAACTTAGGAAAAAAAAATCCTAGGTGTGTGTGAAGTAACTCCAACACCTCCCCTGAACATCACTATGGTGAAAATAAAGATTGGAACCCGGCAACAAGGCCATGTTAGGTACCCAAGCAGAAAATATACAATGAAAATAGAGTGAGGAAAGAGGGAAAAATCATGGGAACCCCCCCTAAAGGTACAATGTATGTAAAAAGAATAACTACAGTTGCTAGGAAACTATTTCCTTCACTCCAAGACGAATTCACTGAGAATGTATTTTTTGTTGAGTGAAGGTATTGGTGAAGATGTCTACCATATGTTCTACTAAAGGACATAATTGTAAGTCGATGATCCCCTCATGTACTAAGTCTCAGATGTAGTTCATGTAGATATCGATGTGATTCATCTCGTTCCTCTGAACTGGATCTCTACAGAACTTCAAAGTTCTCTGGTTGTCACACTAGATGACGATCGACCGATGAAACTAAATGCCCAACTCAGTGAGAAAATTTTGTAGCCACATAGTCTAAATGGTTATGTTAACTACCCCTCTTTACTCCGCCTCGACTGAAGATAGAGAAATGGAAGCTTTCTTCTTGCTCGACCACCAAATAGTCCTGGCACCAAGACTGAGTGAGTAACTAGATGTGGACTTGCGATCAATGTTATCGCCAGCCCAGTCGAAATCAGTAAACCCAATGAGATCTAATGTATATTTTTCTGCATAATGAATCCCAAATATGATTGTGCCCTGTAGGTATTGAAGGATACACTTTGCATCTTTCCAATGTAGCTCATGCGGCTCCTGCATGAACCTGGAAACTACACCAACTACATAGGAGAGGTCTGGTATGGAGTGTGTGAGATACAACAAGCTCCCGACTAGCTGTCTGTATAGTGTGCTATCAACCAGTGGAGTCTCCCCGCAATCCTCAAGTTTGACTCCTGATAGGAAATGAGTCGGAGCAGACTTGCATTCTATCATGTGAAATATCTCAAGGAGATCTCTTGCATACTGACCCTGATACAGTTTGATGCTTGATGCATCCTGACTGATCTCTAGTCCAAGGAAGACATGTAGCGGACCCATGTCCGTCATAAAAAACATTTCATGTATAATCCTCTTAACTACAGCAATCGCTGAAGTTGAGCACCCGTTGATCAACAAATCAGTGACATACAAAACTAAAAGTAGAAGTGAATCAACCGTCCTGAGCATGTAGAAATTTGGGTTTGATTTACAATTTAAAATTTCTATGACAATAGGTAGGAGTCCATATTGGCATACCATGCCCTCAGATCCTGCTTGAGTCCATAATGTGAATTCTTTAGTCAACAGACCAAAGATGATTTCTGCATAAATCCCTGGGGCTGCTCCATGTAGATCTTCTAAGAGAGATCACCATGAATAAATGCATTATTCACATCCATCTAATGGAATTCCCATCCCTTGGTTTCCACAATGGAAAGGGATAATTGAATGGAATCCATCTTCACTATTGGAGTGAAGGTCTCATCATAGACAATACCATGAACCTACTAAAATCCTTTGGCAACAAGCTTGGCTTTTTTTCTATTAATCTGTCCATCCTCTACACTCTTGGTCTTATAGAGCCATCTACATTTGACAAGTTTCTTCCCAGAAGGAAGGGGAACCACATCCGAAGTTTGGTTCTCGAGTAGGGAGTTGTACTCCTCCTGCATGGCGGATTCTGAAAATGGATTTCTAGCAGCCTCGCCATAAGACTATGGATCGAAAGAGTAAACCAAAAAAATATGCCCAGAGGCAAATTGTTTAGTGGCAATGGGTGCAACAGTATTCTCCTCGAAATCAAATCGAGCCCTCCTAGTATCAAATGGATCACCAACAATATCCCTTGCATCATGAAGAGTAGTCTATGCCCACTTAGGCCTCTACTCTGGCTCTACAACTACATCTGGATGCTGTGAATTTGCATCTCATTATACTCAATTTGAATCTGAATCATCTAAGTCCTATGAATCAGAACTCTCATATGAATAAGAATCAACATGTGCATGCTCCTCATATCGAACAGGTGGAAGAGTGAAGGTGTTTGAATGCGGCTGCTGAGATACATGTGAGACACTTTCCTTTAATTGGAAACTATGCTCAATGATGAGTTGGTCTGAGGAAATATCAATAAGTCGATATCCCTTCACACCATCGGGGTATCCAACAAAAATGCACTCAGTTCTCAGTGGATCAAGTGCCTTCCTCTTTTGATAGGGAATCCAAGCCCATGCATGTGAACCAAAAATGTGAAAGTGGGTCACTTCCAGTTTGAGGCCGCTCCAAGCCTCATAGGGGGTCTTATCCTTGACAGATCTATGGGGAGATCTATTTTGGATTTATGTTGCATAGTTAAGTGCTTCAAAGCATAGTCTCTGTGGTAGTGACTTTGCATACAACATGCAAGATGCCATCTCCTTTAGAGATCTCTTTTTCTACTCAACAACTTTGTTTTGCTGTGGAGTGTAGGGAACTGTATGTTGCAAATGAATCCCTGCCTCATGGAAAATATTATGGATCTCATGATTTACATACTCTCCTTGGTTATCAATTCAGAGGAATTTGAACTTCTTTTTGGACTGTGTCTCAACTAGGGATTTGAAATCTTTGAGGTGTTGAAAGACCTCATATTTTTGCTTGAGAAAGTAGATCCATATAAAACATGAGAAATTGTCAACAAAAATGAGAACCAAATTATTTTTACTGATGGATGGATGTGGAAAAGGACCCATGAGGTCATTGTGGATCAAATCTAAAGGTGCAGAAGCTCGTTGAGACTTTCCTTTGTCAAATTTCTCTTGAGGGTGCTTTTCGAGAACACATACCTCACATACTCTCTTGGAAAAATGGATGTTTGGTATAGCATCAACTAATTTTTGCTTGATAAGTTGTTGCATGTATATGAAATTCAAATGTCCAAACCTTTCATGCCATATCCTACTAATTTTATTAGCATGAGTAAGTACTAAAGCATAATCAGGTTCAATGAATTTAGAAAAAGTATACAATCTAGAATGATGATTTACTGCACCGGTAGAAACCCTCGAGTTGGTTTTCATGTCATAGATGTCCACGGAATTTGGTGTGAATATGAATTTATTTACGGTGCTATAATTCTTCATCTGACACATAAAGAGAAGGTTGACATAAAGCTTGGGAACATGCAACACATTCTCGAAGCTTTCGTTGGTGAGTTCAATCCTTCATTTTCCAGTGACTTCAATAGAAGAGTTGTCCCCCATCATAATAGGAGGACCTTTGCATGCATCCAAAGAAGAATATACTTCTTTTGAGGTATCCATGTAATGTGATGCTATCAAATCAATTAACCAAGCATCGGGAAAGGAGTTGATGGTAATCAAGGCATGGCTAGAATTGCCTTTCTTGGAATTCAGATACTCTAGCTTCTTCTTCTTGGCACCCTGGGGGATGCGATCTCCAAGTTTGTTTTGCTGAATTATTTGAGACATCAGATCTATTTTTTATTTCATGCATGCATATTCCAAATGGAATCCTTTGTGACATTACGTGCATTTCTCCCCTTTTATTCCCTTTTCCCCTTTGTATCCATAGGCATTGGTGAAGGGTTTTGTGTACCCTTCCTTCTTCATATGTGCATGAGATTTTCATTTATCTTTATCTTTAGATTTCTGATATTTTTGGCTTCCATCATGTACAGTGAGTGCATGCTCCCTTGGGCCTTTGATTGTGCCCATGTTGATGAGCTTGGTTTTCTCTTGTGTCAGGGATTTGATAAAGTCCTCAAGAGAAGGCATCTTCTAGGTGGCTCTAGAGGCAAATCTAACAGTATGGAATGTGGATAAAAATGCAGACAATTTAGAACAACCTTGGAGAGAATGGTGAGAACCATTTGTTTCTCCTTCACTGATTTATCAACCCCACAAGCTTTGAGTTGCGACAGTAAATGCTTGAATTTTGTAAAGAAATCTTGGATATTGTCGAATCTTTTTGGATCTAATGTGAGAAGCTCCACCTCTAGCATGTGTCCCCTCATATCATCCTATTTTCAAAAGATCCCTTCCAAGGTTTTCCAGGTTTCATTGGGAGTCTTATACGAATATATGTGAAAAAAGGAGATCAGGAGAAATAATATTGCAAATTGTTCTGAGTTCCTCATCAATGTGATTTAAGTACTTGGATTTTTCTATGGATGATGCCAGATCTGTATCTGTATTCATGGTTAACCTGTACAACCCTCTGGATCAGATATGTATGGATATTTTCTCCTTCCATGCAAAATAGTTGTAAGGTGTAAGAATGAATTCTTTTTGGAGTTCCATCTTTCCGCTGTCTTCAATTTTCTGTACCTGCAAAACATTTTGGTGTAGCTTTTTCTTAGCAGTCTGTCGACTCTAATACCATGTAAATTTTTTGAGACTACACAGAATATATCTAGATAAAAAATAATACACACATTTTCAAAAGAGAATTTTAGAAAGAAGACGAATGAGAGAAAGAATGGAAGAATTCTCATTAACCATTATGAATAATGAATAATTTACACATGATATACTCTATATAACTCAATGAGTTCGACTAGAGGATAAAAAATGAAAAATAGTGGTGGTATAGAGTGATATGGAAACACACCAATAGTTACGGGAGTGAACTTCCACCTAGTCTAGTCTCTCGGGCAATTACGAGAGTGAACTGCCACCTAGTTGAGTTAACTAGTCAACTAGTCTTTAGTTAATTGGATGAATATAGAGTATTGAGGAGTTAACTTAGGGAATCAAGACTAATGCACCACTCTGGTGATGATACCAAGACATGGTCTAATTATCATGGCGATGATCCCAATGTTGCATGGTGATAAAACCAATGTAGCATCTAAACTCAACTCAACTAGTCAAACTAAAGTGTCAACTGAAAGAGAATATTCTCCCCTAAATTATTGGAGACTGGATAATGACTAATTATGACTAATAAAAAATGAAAAACCTTGGGAAAATAAAATCCTAGGTGTGTGTGAAGTAACTCCAACACACACACACACACACACACACACACACACACACACATATATATTGATGTGGATAGGGTTAGTGTTAAGGTTTTCCTATGTTGGTTTATATGGTAAAAAAATTATCTATCTATCTATCTATATATATATATATATATTGATATGAATAGAATTAGTGTTATTGTATTCATACTATAGTCGATACAGTAAGCAATGTATATCATATTGGATAGTGCAAATGTTATGGACACACTATATGTTAGTCTATAGTCTATAATTTATTACGCACTATAAGCTTTTTTGGATAGCATGACTTGACATAGACATGGTAGTTATTCTAAGTGCTATGAAAACCCTCGTAGCAGTTTTCTTAACTACAAATAAGTGCATGATTCTAATCTAATAGCGACGATAAATTTACTTTGCATATAATAAAGGAATAAAGTTATGGTTTTGATCAAATATTGAAGAGTCAATGAGATTTAATGTCCCCTAAAAAAAATTATTTTTATTTGGGAAATTTCGGATACATTACATATGGTATTAGAGATGAAGGTTACAACACCTCGACTTGAGGTTAAGGCCAAATTATTTTAAGTTTTTATTATGTTAAAGAAAAAAAAATAACAAATATGTTTACTATTACAAACAAAAAAATTGTTGGTCTATTGTGATAATGTTAGCAGAGAATGAAGAAGAGATCAGACCTAAAGAAAATCTTAATCAAGGACTTCCTACAGAACCTGGGCATAACAACGAATGAAGTTCATGCACCTAAGTTTTGGAAACAATGCAGAACATTATCATGGAATGACAAGTGTTTAAAGAAAATAATGAAAATCTGAAAAAGGCACATGAAGACCAGTTAGAAATAAATTAAATGTTGTTGCGTAGTATAGTAACAAAAAAGATCTCAAAGTACAATGAAAAAGAGGAAGAAGTTGACAAACAGTCCTCTAAAAACTCTGGTCATGAAACTGAAAATGAGAATAGTTCTTTCGAAGACACACACATGGCAGGAAAAAAAACAACTACATGAAGAAAAATAAAACAAATAGATCACCTGGAAGGTGAATTCAAGAAAATAAAACCATCCACCTTTGATGGAGAATCAAGGATAGGTGAAGAGGTTGAATTATGGCTACCAGATATAAATAAATATTTCATGATCTACAATTACTCTAGTAATATGAAATTCAGAATGGCCATTTACAACTTGAAGAGAAAAGAAAGTCTTTGGTGGAAAGACCTAAAATTGGCTAAAGGATTGAAAGAGAAACATATGGAATGGTCATATTTTAAGAAATATTTCAAGAAGAAATATTGGTGAGAAATCTATTACAAATGAAAGACTAAGAAATTTTAGGAGCTAAGACTCAAACAAATGACCATGGATGACCTGATAAATAAATTTCTCGAACTCATGAGATTTGTACCATACATCAAGGAAGACAAAGTAATCATACAAAAATTCTTAAGTTGTCTACCATAGTCGTACAAAGACATAATTTAATTTGAAAACCCAAACACTTTAAACAAACTATTTAGAAAGGCCTGGATGTGCTATGATAAGTACAAACAGAGGTATGAAATTCCCAAGGCATGGAAGGACAATAAACAAGACATAATGAATCAAAGAAAGAAATTCTTCCAACCAGCCTCTTTCCAGAACATGGAAAAAGCTTTCCAAAAGAAATACTATCATTCCAACACCCAGAGTGATCAAGGGGGAAGTAGACCAGTTAATCTGGGAGTCAAGAAAGTTGGGGACAGCCATAGAGAACCATTAAAGTTTTTGGAGTGTGGAGAACCTTAATTGAGGAGGAACTATCCATGCTTAATTTCCACAACAAGAACTACATTCCATAACCTGCAAGAATCTTATACAGTAGGATATATGGGAATAAGCATGCACATAATTAATGCAGTTGTGGATGTCAAGAAAGTTGATCATAAATCCACTATCATGGAGATTGAAGGTAAAGTTCACGATAACCGCATTTATATATTAATTGACCCATGATCTAGTCTGAGTTAGTTTACTCGTGGTTTAGTTGAATTAAAAAAACTCAAGAAAGTCAAGAATGCTAATTCCTGGTTAGTACAGTTAGCAAGAGGGACCAAGAGAAAAGTAGCATATGTTATTCTTGAATGTGAACTCAACATAGATGGTCAGGGTACAAAGTTAAATCTAACCATTTCACGTTTGGGATCTTATGATATAATCATTGGAATGGACTAGTTAGAGAACCATAAAGTAATTTTAAACTATTATGAAAATTCACTTACTTACAGAGACGAAAACAACATAGTTAGGACGATACAATGGATCGGAAAAACAATTTTGGTTAGGTAGATATCAACCATGCAGTTTAAGAAATGTATGAACAAAGGTTGCCAAGTTTATGCTATTCACATAATTAATCTATTATAAAAGGAAAACAAACCCAGTTTATAGGACTTTACAGTCCTACATGGTTTTAGAGATGTATTTGTGGACGAAATACCAGAAGTACCTCCAAGAAGAGAGATATATTTATCTATTGATATATTACTTGGATTTGCCCCAATATCTAAGGAACCTTATAGAATGAGTTTACCGAAATTAACGGAGCTGAAAATTCAGCTGCAAGAACTGTTAGATAAAGAATATTTCAGACCAAGTGTCTCACCTTAGGGAGCATCGGTTCTTTTCGTTAAAAATAAAGATGAGGCTTTGAGACTATGCATTGACTATTTACAAATAAATAAGATGACGATCAAGAATAAGTATCCTTTACCTAGAATTACCAACCTGTTTGACCAAGTGGGAGAAGAAAAGATCTTCTCTAAGTTAGATTTAAGGTTTGGTTATCACCAAGTTAGAATAAAGGATGAAGATATATATAAAACAACATTTAGAACACAATACAGACACTGAGTTTGTCGTAATTTCGTTTGGTCTTACCAATGCACCAACAACCTTTATGTGTTTGATGAATAATATATTCAGTCAATATCAAGATAAATTTGTGTTGGTGTTTATCGATGATATTTTAGTTTAATCGAAAATGGAAGAAGAACATGAAGAACATCTGAAAATAGTATTGTAGACCTTAAGGAAAAACAAGTTGTATGTGAAGTTTGATAAGTGCGACTTCTACTAAACAAGGACGCAATACCTAGGACACTTGATATCCGAAGAGGGTATTGCAGTTGATCTAGAGAGGATAAAAGAAATTATGTAATGGCCTATCCCTAAGGATGTAACAAACATTAGATCATTCATGGGAATTACCAGTTATTACCGAATATTTATCAAAGGAATTTCTAAGAACACGTATCCAATTATATCCCTACAAAAAAAAGGAATAATATTTACTTGTTCCCAAAAGTGTGAGGACAACTTTGATAAGATAAAATGACTGTTAATTACAAAACTATTCTAAGGGTAGAGGATCCTAAAAAAGACGTTACAATTTGCGTGGATGCAAGCAAAGAAGGATTGGGAGGTGTCCTAACACAAGGTGGACACGTGATTTGTTACGAATCACGTAAAATGAAAGAACATGAACAAAAATACGTTGCACATGATTTGGAGTTAGCAGTCATAATTCATGCGCTTGAAATGTGGTAACATTATTTAATGGAGAGAAATTTTCTGCTACTAACCGACAATAGTGGTGTAAATTTTTTATTTAGTCAACCAAATCTCAATGCAAGGAAAGTAAGGTGGCTATCCTTTTTAAGTGAATTTTATTTCAAAGTAAGACACATCAAAGGCAATGAAAACAAAGTTGTAGATGCCCTAAATTGGAGGACTAACAAATTTTTTGAGATAAGTGTTAGCAAAGAAGAAAACAACATTGAACAAAGAATAAAATATGCAAGTTGTAATGACGAAAAATACATCAAAACAACAACATAATTACAAGTAAATGATGAAAAAACAGACAAAACAGATCTGAGTTTGGATAAAAATGGATGCTAAGGTTAAAAAACAGGATGTACATACCTAATTCTGTCGATTTAAATTCAACAATTCTTGATGAATTGCACAAAAGACCATATTCTGGTCATCCATGATACCAGAAAATGATAACAACCTTAAGAAATTTCTTTTATTGTCCTAACATGAAAAATGAAACAACTTAATACTTATCTAAATGCTTAGATTGTCAATATGTAAAGGATGAAAATCAACATCCATCCGGTCTGCTACAACCCCTACCTTATCTAGAATGGAAGTGGGAGATCATCTCATTGGACTTCATCACAGGTTTTCCTAAGACTCAAAAGAAAAATGACTCAATTATGGTAGTGATTGATAAACTTAGAAAATATGCACATTTTATAGCTGTGAAGTCTACTTATAAAGGAATTAATATTCCTGAAATTTTTATGAAATAAATATTTAGATTACATGGAATTCCTAAGATGGTGATCTCGGATAGAGATGTCAAATTTACGTCAAAGTTTTGGAAGGAATTGTTTGTAGGATTGAACACTAACCTAAATTTCAATACAAGATACCATCCACAAATGAATGGGAAAACTAAATGAATGAATCAGATTGTGGAATACATGTTACAAATGTATGTGAGAATGAAACCAACTAAGGGGAGGATTACCTGCACTTAGTTTAATTTGCTTACAATAATGGCTACCAGACATCATCCAAGATGAGTCCCTTCAAAGCATTATATGGAAGAAAATGCACAACTTCAATTATCTTGGATAATATAGTTTATAGGTTTATGATGGGACCGGAAATTCTCCAAGAAATGGAGAAATGGTAAAAAGGGTACATCAAAATTTAAAGGAGGCCCAAGATCGACATAAAATCTATGCATATTAAAAAGGAGACACCAGGAATTTCAAATTGGGGACCATGTATATCTAAAATTCAAAGAAAGGAGAAGCTCTCTAAAGATAGGAATTTTTTCAAAGGTGGTGTCGAGGTTTTGTGGCCGCTTCGAGATTTTAACTCAAATTGGACCATTGGCGTATCAACTAGCACTTCGTGCAAATTTAAAAGTTCATAATGTTTTTCATGTTTCCTTATTAAAAACATATATTCATGATCCTACTCACATAATTTATTGCAACATGGTGCAGGAAGAACCAAAAGGCAAGTTCCAAGCGGAACCTCTGTGCATTTTGGACATGAAAGAAACAATACTACGAAATAGAGCCATCACCCAAGTAAAAGTGCAATGGAAGCACTTTATCCCTGAGGAGGCCACTTGGGAATTGGACGAATATTTATAGAAATATTATCCAACCCTATTTCGAGAGATTAATGAACACTAAGGACAATGTTGTACTTAAGGGGGAGAGGATATAATATCCCCAAAATTTTATAATATTAAATTCTAAGTAAACTTTGGAATAAATTTCCGTTTTTTGGAAAATTCGGATTTGGAAATTATTTTCCATTTATGGAAAATTCAAATTTGGAATTTTTATTATTGTAATTAATTATTTGATGACTCTTGGGAAAATATTTGACTTTCCCAACTAACCTCTTTTATTTTGACACATGTGAAAGACAAACTTTTTATAAATTAAATGTTGGAAGACAAATGGAATAGCGAGGTTAAAAATAGATGACCATGACTCCATGAGTGGGGAATAGGTTTGAATTGCCTCAAGGCTAATTTTTACAAGTGGAAAATGTGGAATTTTACCACTAGAAGCCCCTAAAAATCATGGATTTGTAAAGCTGTGAATTTCCCAAGGAGGGAAGAAAAGACATAGGGACAAGATGCATATAAAAACAACATATGGCGGAGGAAGGATGTTGCTTAGTATGTTGGAGAAAGGAACAATATTTGTTGTTATGCGCACTCTGATTGTGAGGCAAAGGAATTTTTGATCTATGGATGGTGAATGTAGCTAAGGAGGATCATTCAGTTTTACCTTATGGACCCATGGTCAGGCCAGGGGGTGAATAAGGCAAGTGACTTGGTTTTTTTGTTCTATAGTTAGGTGCAATGTGGCTATTCTATTTTTATTCCTACATCAAGTTCAGATATGTATCTTGACTTGCATTCTTTGTCCATATTATTTTTTATTACTATTGGTTAGGAATGTCTTTGTTTATTATAGTTCAAGGGTACTATACTATTTTAAATTGAAATGTGATGATGGTATATATACATATGTATATTATGATCTATATAGAAATATCAAAACTATTGTATGTTCCTCTTAATCATTTAATATGGTTATACATATATGAACCATTGTATATACATATATATGTGTTCATGAAAAATAAATGATAGAAATGATTGTATGATCCTATT
>JZKD02S1600402.1:529650-540603 GCA_000966675.3 Picea glauca
ATATATATATATATATATATATATATATATATATATATATATATATATATATATATATATATATATATATATATATATATATATATATATATATATATATATATATGACTGTATATACATATATGTGTTCATGTATAAAGGTATGATACAACTATTTTTATATTCCTATTGACCATTGAATTAGATATATATTGAATTACTGTTTCAATTATGTACAAATACCATAGAGAATAGACATAACGAATAACAATCCATATATATGCTTTATATTATAAATAACCACAAAAAATAGTGTTTCAGTAGTCTACAAATGTATTGCAAAATTAGTTGTTACATTCAATGAACCTTGCTCAAAATATTTACAAAATAACCTGTGTATTCCATTGATGATGGTTCAAATATTACAGTGGAGTACCATAGGAAAAAGACTCCATTACCACTTGTATTGTAAACAAAATTTAAGAATAACGCATAAAATATTTATTCCTAGATCATAACTCGATTACCTCTCGAGAAACAGGTGTTTCCTTATCCACTTCCCTCGATTTTATAAACCTGCAAAAGAAGATAGATTAGAGTTTAGTAAACTATAGTAGTAGTTTAATGGAAATTAATTATTAATAATAATTCAAGGCAATAGTTATCTTGAGTTTGGAAAAAGGGACAGATCGCCACTCGTGCTTATGTGACAATCTATCCACGATCCAAGAGGAGGAGGAGTGGACCCAATTTTGACTAATGGATACCCTCGCAAAACAAAAGAAAGGCCCCATCATTAAATTCATGTAATTGTGTTTAAACCTGCACTTATAAACAAAGAAAGTAAAAGTAAATAAGTAGCACAGATTTATTAAAAGGATGCACGTATTTTCCAAAACCCTGTGTATTTTCACCTTACACCATTAAAACCTAAAGAGGAGCATAAGATGTGACATGTGTTAAATCACAATAGATTTTTAAAACCTAAATAGAAATTAGAGAATGGTAAATATTTTAAAGGTCTAAGTTCATAGTAACATTTGGAAGGAACCAAAATCGGAGGTTAAAATTATAACGATGCAGACATGAATTACCCACAGAGTGACTGATACGAATTTTAATTACATAGGAAGCAAACACAACTTTCCCACCGAGGGTTAATTCTTCCATATATATATTTTATATATAAAACAGATAATGTAATTTAGGAAACAGAGGGTTAATATTGCCCCATATATTTGATGTATGAAGAAAAGAATGTAACTTATGAACAAAGTATTAACTCTTGCTATACATATTTACAAAGAGCATATTTTCAAATTTTCACACAGTATACATTTATGCAAAGCATATTTGTGAATCATTAGATGCTTGTAAACATAGCGTATCTACGAATTCCATAGAGGACTAATTACGAATTCCACAAAGTGCCAAAATAATTACAGAGAGAACACTTTATGATTACACAGTGTTAATATAATTTTACAAAGGACAAAATTTTGGACTTTCCCACAGAGGATTGATGTGGCCGTATATGTTATCGTTGTATGTATACATAGGAAGTAACTTATGCATTAAAAGAGGGTTAATTTTTACTATAGATGTTCTTGTTGTATAATACACAGAATGACAATTACGAACATGGGGTGATATTTGTATATAAAAATAACTATTGTATAATAAACATAATGAAATTCACGAAGAGAGGGTTGATATTACCCAGATTGTAATTGAGGAATTTCCATAGAAGGTTAATGAATATATACATATGCGTAAATGGTAAAAGGGAAAATACCCTTCGATGATTGACAATAGAAAATTCAGGACAATAACAATCAACATAGTAAGTCTCATAATTCTTAGGACAAGTTCCAAAACTAGTAGGGTTATAATGGTGGAAGGAGACAGACCAGGGTTCGACGCTTAAAATGTTTCGGTCCACTAAGGAACCATAACAATTATGGGGCAGAAGAACAACAGTCAACTGAGGAAAATTTTAATAAACCACCAGTCCCGTAACCTTAAGCACAAAGGAACTCTGGGAGGAAAAATACATAGGGAGGCTCAACGACAATACTTGTAAATCCTAAAACAAATTTCTACATTTCATGAAAATAGAGGATTTATTCATGAAACAATTCACACATAGGTCATGAATAATGAAATCGTTACTTACCTTGGTGTGCAGAGAACCCCGATTTGCATTGTGGTTTTTCTTCATCGTGCACTGGTCATGTTTCAACATGGGGACCATAAAAAAACTTGTTACAAAACCCAGGAGCCTAACCTCACCAAAGTGCACCGATAGTGTTGCAAACGTAGAGGAAAAACTCTTACAAGACCAAGGAGTTGAACCTCCCTATTGCACACAGGTGGTGTTGCAAAAAAATACAGAGAAAAAACTTGAAGACATAACCAAAGTGGGGAATCAATGAACGATGGTGACCTAGAAGGCCTCACAAAGAGGGGTAATGGTTGTTGGGTACACCCTATGTCGTTCCATGTGAAGCCATGGAGATGATGAGCCTGCATTGGGTCAGATAACCTAAGTGTCAAGTTTGGGAGGTACAATACAGGACTCCCCATTAATGAAATATCCAAAGGTAAATTCCCACAGTACTGATCTCACATCTTCCATTAAAATGGTTTCAAACCTATTCAATGTTGGGCCATGTCACTAGTTAGGTCGGGTTTAATGTTGTTAGGAATAGGTTATGTTTGTGGCGCTAGAGAAAAACAATAAGTGTTATGGTGTATGTTTCGTACGCTATATAAAAGTCTTTGTTGGTATGGAAACCATATATCAGTCCCTATGTAACGATATTTACATGTTTTGCATATAAACTCTTCGACGAACTATGATATAAAATACATTGTGGTGTATTTTTATATGATAACGATATAAACTTTAGGAATCGTGTTATTTTTATCATATTTTGTATTATATATGATACATAATGTCATGGTTATGATTTATCCCATATATATATATGTAATGTCCCCACTTTGGGACATCATCACAATGCACAGATTTATGATGACCAGAGTAGCCAGATGGATGTTATAGTGAGTAAAAGGGTATTTGAGAGGCATTGTGGGGTCCATATTGCATTGATCATCATATTTCATCATTATGAGCCATTCTGCACAGGTTGGCTTTGGTTTCGTTGCATTCTGACGATTTCCATGATTTTGACTATTTTGAGCTATAAGTTAATTGAAATCAGTGAACAGGTCATTTTGGGCACATTACTTGGAGGAACCTCTTAGTGTAATAGCTCATTGGAATTTAGAGGAGAAACACTATAGGATGGGATGGCTAGAAGTGACTTTCAGTTTCTAGGGAAGCCACAAGGAGAGATAAGGAGATTTTGAGAGGTAAAAAGGTTAATTAATTAATTAAAGTGATTTAATTAATTAATTAAATATTAATAAAATGAAAGTAACTTTGGAGGTACAAGGCGAGACAAAAGTATAAAGGAAAGGCAAGGGCCTCTTCTCATTTATTGATGTATGT
Source organism: Picea glauca (assembly GCA_000966675.3). NCBI lineage: Eukaryota > Viridiplantae > Streptophyta > Pinopsida > Pinales > Pinaceae > Picea > Picea glauca. The sequence continues at coordinate 533,147 of JZKD02S1600402.1, forward strand.
TTATCTTTTGATATATGGCTTCTAGCTAGTAAGCCCAACATTGGGGGTTTTGAGGGTTTTGACTTAACAAACCCTAGAGGATGATTCGGTGGTGAAATATTCCACCTAGCTTGTCCCAAGCTTGGTCTTAGAGATGCAATACACTCCCACACCATTCTAGTTCTAGATCTACAAAGTTGTAGAAGGATTCCACATCAGTTACTTGTGCAGATAGAGAGAGGGTGCACCAATTGATTGTTTCTAGCAATGGGAGCACACCATCCATTGAGGGAAGTTCACTGCACATGATTGGCAGGGATTTTGGAGATTTTTTCACCTGGGTTCTTCTTCCAGGTTCTCCACCATGATTCCTAGTGATTTCTGAGGGAGTTTATGGCTTAGATTATTTCGTAGAGCAGTGGGACAAATTGAAGAGAAGGAGGGTGTTTTTGAGATTTAGATCTAGTTAGTTTGGAGGGGTTACACTTCAAATATGACCTTGAGACTTCACCTAGTGACTTGCAGTGTCCCGATCTATATTCCTGGGGAGTTTAAGAGAATTTGGAGGCCTCATTCAGCAAGGTCGAATTATCTAGGGCTTCAGTCATCCATTGGGGCTCACCATTCAATGGAGTCAGATCTATAGAGTTTGAGAGTGGATTTGGAGATTTGGACACTTGGGTTGTCCTTAAAGTTTCCCGATCTATCAGTTGACATATTTCTTAGGGTGATTGGACACTTTTGGGAGCAGAGCCGAATTATTGAGGGCTTCATCATTCTGCAGAGCGTGGCACCTTCCAGCTTGGGGATTTAGCATTCTCACAGCACAGATCTATTGTCTTCAGTCTTCATTGTATATTCAACCTTTGGAGGCATGTTGGATTCTTTTATTGGAGCATTTTGTAGAAGCTCTCTTGTTTATCTTCTTGGCCATCTGTTGAGCATTCCAGATCAACATCTTCATTGTAACAGGTTTCTCTATCTTATGAATAAAAGCTATTTGAGATGTTTTGTCTTGTATATCATATTGCATATGAATGAGGTATGTTCCATGGTTGTCTCTTCTTCTTATTTGATTCATACACACATATAAACACATCAGCAAACCCTAAGGCTGAAATCAAGAGGCCATTCAACAAGTAAACATATTTAAACAAGTAGGACAACAAAGTGTTTGATGAAATACCTCACTCAGAAAAAGTTTTAAAAAGACACCAAAATCATGATCATCCTTGCATAATGGCTTGCGATCATTACAATATATATATATATATATATATATGAATAACATTAGTGTTATGGTTTTCATACTATAGTCGATATAGTAAGCAATGCATATCATATTCGATAGTGAAAATGTTATGGGCATACTATCTGTTAGTCTATAGTATATAGTTTATTACGCATTGTAATCTTTTTTGGATAGCATGACTTAACATAGATATGGTAGTTATTATAAGGGCTATGACAACCATGGTCGCAATTTTATTAACTACAAATAAGTGCATGATTATAATCCAATGACGACAATAAATTTACTATGATTATAATAAAGGAATAAAGTTATGGTTTTGATCAAATATTGAAGAGTCAATGAGCTTTAATGTCCCCTAACAAAAAAAATAAAAATTGGGAAATTTGGGGTACATTACATATGGTATCATAGCTGAAGGTTACAACACTTGGACCTGAGGGAAAGACCAAATTATTTAAATTTTTTATTTCTGTTTTAAAGAAAAAAAACTAACAAATATGTTTATTGTTACAAATACAAAAATTGTTGGTATGTTGTGATAATGTCAATACAAAATGAAGAAGAGATAAGCCCTGAAGAGAATACTAATCAAGGACTTCCAAAAGAACCTGGTCATAACAATGAAGGAAGTTGATCCACCCAGGTTTTGGAAACAATGAAGAACCTTATCGTGGAATTACAAGTGTTTAATGCATATAATCAAAATATGAAAAAGTTACAGGAAGACTAGTTATAAATAAATGAAATTTTGATGCGCAGTATAGTAACAAAAAAGAGCTCAAAGGACAATGAAAAAGAGGAGAAGTCAACAAACGGTCCTCTAAAAACTCTACTCATGAAACATAAAACAAGAACAGTTCTTCTGAAGGCACACGATGGCAAGAAAGAAAACAACTACAAGAAGAAAAAGAAAAAAAGTAGATCACCTCAAAGATGAATTCAAGAAAATAAAACCATCCACCTTTGACAAAGAATTAAGGATGGGTGTAGAGGATGAAGCATGGATACTAGATGTAAATAAATACTTCCAGATCTACAATTACTCTAGTAATATGAATGTCAGAATGGCCATTTACAACTTGAACGGAAAAGCAAGTATCTGGTGGCAACACCTAAAATTGTATAAGTGATTGAAAGAGAAACAAATGGAATGATTAGATTTTAAGAAATATTTCAAGAAGAAATATTTGTTATAAATCTATTATGAAAGACAGACAACGGAATTTTATGACCTAAGACTCAGAAAAATGACCATGGACGATCTGATAAATGAATTTCTTGAATTCTTGAGATTTGTACCATACATCAAGGAAGACAAAGTAAAGATACAACGATTCTTAAGCTGTCTACCAAAGTCGTACAAAGACATAATTGAATTTGACAACCCCAAGACTTTAAACAAAGTGTTTAGAAAGTCCCGGATGTGCTATGATAATTACAAACATAGGTATGAAATTTCCAAGGCATGGAAGGACAAGAAACAAGACTAAATGAGTCACTGAAATAAAGGCTTCCAACCAACCCCTTTTTGGAATATGGAAAAAGGTTTCCAAAAGAAAGACTATCATTCCAACACCTAGAGTGTTGAAGGGGGAGGTAGACTAGTTAGTCTGGGACTCAATAAAGTTAGGGAGAACCCGAGAGAACCATTAAAGTGTTGAGAGTGTGGAGAAACTCACTTGAGGAGGAGTTGTCCATGCTTAATTTCCACAGCAAGAACTATAGTCCATAACCTACAAGAAGCTTCTAAAGTAGTAGATATGGGCATAAGTGTGTGCAAAAATAATGCAGTTGTGGATGGTAGACAAGTTGATCACCAATACAATATCGTGAAGGTTGAAGGAAAATTCATTCATTTATATATTAATTGACCCAAGAGATAGTCTGCATTATGTTACACTTGGTCTAGTTGAATTAAGAAAACTCAAGAAAGTAAAGCATGTTATGTCCTGGTTAGTACAGTTAGCAACATGGACCAAGAGAAAAGTAACGGATTTTATTCCTGAATGTGAACTCAAAATAGATGGTCAAAGTACAAAGTTAAATATGAACATTTTACCTTTGGGATATTACGATATAATCATTGGAATGGATTGGTTAGATAAACATAAGTAATTTTAAACTGTTACAAAATGTCACTTACTTACAGAGACGAAAACAACATAGTTAGGATGATACAAGGGATCCAAAAACTAGTTTCGGTTAGCCATATATAATTTTAAACTATTACAAAATGTCACTTACTTACAGAGACGAAAACAACATAGTTAGGATGATACAAGAGATCCAAAAACTAGTTTCGGTTAGCCAGATATAATCCCTGTAGTTTAAGAAATGTATGAACAAAGGTTGCCAAGTTTATGCTATTTAGTTAACTAATCTGTTAGAAAAGGAAAACAAACTCAGTTTATAGGACTTTGCAGTACTACATGGGTTTAGATATGTATTTGTGGACAAAATACTAGAACTACCTCAAAGAAGAGAGATAGATTTCTCTATCGATCTATTACCTGAATTTTCCCCGATATCTAATCACCTTATAGTATGAGTTTACCCGAATTAACAGAGATGAAAATTCATCTACAAGAATTGTTAGATAAATAATATATCAGACCAAGTGTCTCACCTTGGGGAGCACATATTATTTTTGTTAAAAGGAAAGAGGGAACTTTCAAACTATGCATTGATTATCGATAACTAAATAATATGAAGATCAAGAAGAAGTATCCTTTACCCAGAACTAACGACCTGTTTGACCAAGTGGGGGGAGAAAATATCTTCTCTAAGTTATATTTAAAGTCTGGTTATCACCAAGTCAAAATAAAGGATGAAGATATAAATAAAAAAACATTTAGAACACGATAGAGACACTATGAGTTTTTCATAATTCCATTTGGTCTTACTAGTGCACCAACAACCTTTATGTGTTTGATGAATAGTATATTTAGTCAATACCTAGATAAATTTTTATTGGTGTTTATCGATGATATTTTAGTTCAATCGAAAACGAAAGAAGAACATGAAGAACATGTGAAAATAGTATTACAGACCTTAAGGAAACACAAGTTGTATGTGAAGTTTGATAAGTGTGACTTCTACCAAAGAAGGATACAATAACTAGGACACGTGATATCCGAAGAGGGTATTTTAGTTCATCTAGAGAAAGGAAAATATATTATGGAATGGCTTATCCCTAAGGATGTAGAAGACATTTGATCATGCATTCGAATTACCGATTATTACCGAATGTTTATCGAAGGATTTTCGAAGATCGTGTATCGAATTAGATATCTACGGAAAAAGAGAATAAGATTTACTTGGACACAAAAGTGTCAGGACAAATATGATAAGCTAAAAGGATTGTTAACTACAAAACCTATTATAAGGGTAGAGGATCCTGATAAAGACTTTACAGTTTGTCTGGATGCAAGCAAAGAAGGCTTGGGAGGTGTCCTAACACAAGATGGACATGTCATCTATTACAAATCATGTAAACTGAAAGAACATGAATGGAATTACGTTACACATGATTTAGAGTTAGCAGTCGTAATTCATGTGCTGAAAATGTGGCGACATTATTTAATGGGGAGAAATTTTCTACTACTAACTCACAACAGTGGTCTAAATTTTTTATTCAGTCAACTAGATCTCAATGCAAGGCAAGAGAGTTGGCTATCCATTTTAAGTGAATTTTATTTCGAAGAAAGACACATCAAAGGAAAAGAAAAAAAAGTTGCAGATGCCCTTAGTCATAGGAATAAGAGACCTTTTGAGATAAGTGCTATCAAAGTAGAAAACAACATCGAACAAACAATAAAATATGCAAGCTATAATGACGAAAAATACATCAAAACAACAATAGAATTATAAGTAAATGCTAAAAAAATGGACAAAACATATTTGAGTTTGGATAAAAATGGATTGCTAAGGTTCAAAAACATGCTACACATACCTAATTCTATTGATTTAAAGTCAACAACGCTTGAGGAATTTCACAAAAAGACATATTCTGGTCATCCAGGATACGAGAAAATGATAACAGCCTTAATTTTTTTTTTATTGGCCTAACACAAAAAGTGAAACAACTAAATACGTATCTAAATGATTAGATTTTCAATAGGTAAAGGCTAAACATCAACATCCATTTGGTCTGCTACAACCCCTACCTATACCTGAATGGAAGTGGGAGATTATCTCATTGGACTTCATCACGGGTTTGCTTAAGAATCAAAAGCAAAATGACTCAATTATGGTAGTGATTGATAAACTTAGAAAATATGCACATTTTATACCTGTGAAGTCTACTTATAAAGAAATTAATATTTTTGAATTTTTTATGAAATAAATATTTAGATTACAAGGAATTTCTAAGTGCGACGAGTACCTACACTTAGTTGAATTTGCTTACAATAATGGATATCAGACATCAACCAAGATGAATCTCTTCGAAGCATTATACGAAATGAAATGCACAAATCTGATTAGCTGGGATAATTCAGTTGACAATATTATGATGGGATAGGAATGCTCCAGGAAATGGAGAAAATGGTAAAAAGGATACAACATAATTTAAAGGAGGCCCAAGATCGACAAAAAATGTATGCATATTTAAAATGTAGATGCCAAGAATTTCAAATTGGGGACCATGTATATCTGTAATTCAAAGCAAGGATAAGCTCTCTAAAGCTAGGAAATTTTTCAAATTTGGTGCCTGGGTTTTGTGGCCCCTTCAAGATTTTAACTCGAATCAGACCATTGGTGTATTAACTAGCATTTCTTGCAAATTTAAAAATTCATAATGTGTTTCATGTTTCCTTATTAAAAAATTATATTCATGATCCTAATCACATCATTGATTGGAACATGGTGCAGGTGGAACCAGAAGGCAAGTTCCAAGAGGAACCTCTGGGCATTCTGGACAGGAAAGTAACAATACTACAAAACAAAGCCATCGCTCAGGTAAAAGTGCAATGGAAGCACTTTGTCCCTTAGGAGTCCACTTGGGAATTGGAGGAATATTTGAAGAAATATTATCCAACCCTATTCTGAGAGAGGAATGAACACTCAGGACAATGTTGTACTTAAGGGGAAGAGGATGTAATATTCCCAAAATTTTAGAATATTAAATTCTAAGTAAACTTTGGAATAAATTTTTGTTTCTGAAAAATTTGGATTTGGAAATTATTTGCCATTTATGGAAAATCAAAATTTGGAATTTTTATTATTGTAATTAATTATTTGATGACTGATGGGAAAATATTTGACTTTCCCAACTAACCTATTTTATTTTGACACATGTGAAAGACAATCTTTTTATAAATTAAATGTTGGAAGACAAATAGAACAACCAAGTTAAAAATAGCTCATCATGACTCCATGAGTGGGGAATAGGTTTGAGTTGCCTCAAGGATGATTTTTACAAGTGCAAAATGTGGAATTTGACCACTAGCATCTCCTAAAAATAAGGTATTTGTAAAGATGAAAATTTTCCAAGGAGGGAAGGAAAGACCTAGGTACTGAATGCATATAAAAACAACATATGCAGGAGGTTGGGCACTACTTAGTATGTTGGAGAAAAGAAAAATATTTTTTGTTATGAGAACTGTGAGTTTGAGGAAAAATAATTTCTTATCTATGCATGGTGATTGTAGCTAAGGATGATCCTTCAGTTTTCCCTTATGGACTCATGGTCAGGCTAGGGGGTGAACAGGGCAAGTGAACTTGGTTGTTATGTTTTACGATTGGGTGGAATTCAGTTGTTCCATTTGTATTCCAACATCAGGTTCAAATATGTATCTTTACTTGCATTCTTTGTCGATATTATGTTTGATTACTATTGGTTAGGAATGTGATGGTTTATTATAGTTCAAGGGTACTATACTATTTTAAATTGAAATTTGATGATGGTATATATACATATGTATATGCTGATCTATACAGAAATAACAATACTATTGTTGTTCCTATTTGTCATTAATATATATATATATATATATATATATATATGACTGTATATATATATGTGTGTTCATGCATAAAGGAATAATAAAACTATTATAGTCCTATTGACCATTGAATTAGATATATGTTGGATTACTATTTCAAACATGTACAAATACCATAGAGAATAGACAAAACAAATCACAATCCATCTATATTCTTTATATTATCAATAACCACAAAAAATAGTGATTCAGTAGTCTACAAATGTATGGCAAAAGTA
>JZKD02S1600402.1:608630-625228 GCA_000966675.3 Picea glauca
TGTATTGCATAAAACGAATAAAGAGGAATTACGGGGAGGGATGGCGATTTAGTAATGTGATCTGGACAAGTAAAAAGGGAGATGGGCACTGGAAGATCAAGGCGATGGAGGATAGTTTAATTAAGTAGACAAGGATAATGAGAGGATACTGGTCTGAGTTTTTGTTTTCCTTTTTTTTTGAATTTTCATTTGTTAAGGCCACACTAAATTCCCCCCCCCCTTTTTCTAGAAAAGTCTGAGGCTTAAGGTTTAGATTCTGAGCTAGGTGACGATTGGTTAAGGGAATTGCTTACGGTTCTATTCAGGTGCTGAAGACTTAGGGCTAATTAGGCTGACTCCTTCAACCACATTATGGCGACGTGCCCTTCAAGTCACACCACGTGCGCCAAGGGTGCCACTCACCTCTTGAATTTCTTTTGGACGACGTGCCCTTCAGGATGCACCACGTGCTCCAAGCGTGCCACTCGCCAACTGAGTTTCTTTGTGCGACGTGCCCTTCAGAATGCACCACGTGCTCCAAGGGTGCCACTCGCCGACTGGACTAATTGGTAGACCTCTATAACCCCTGGAGTCAACACTCCGCCAGGTGAACTCGTAGGAGACTAAGGGTTCTAAGGAATAAGGCCCCCGCCTTATTGCGCGACCCTTAGAATCATTGTGAGCGACTGTCGCAGTCGACCCTCACGGCATCGTGGGTCCTCTCGAACTAGGTAATCGTTAACCTACAGTTCGATCCACGGCGGTAGTGCTAGCAGGCGATGGCAGGGCTTTTGTCCACCCCTCTCCCTCAACCTCTCTGCAAATCGTGTGTGGCCCCTTTACTCCATATGTGAGTCTGGTCGGCAAGATATCGTCAGCCTGCATCAACAATAATCATGTCAGAAATGTCAACAACAAATCATCAAATCGAATGAAACATCATAATAAACATATCACCCAAAAGCACACTCCCTGACTCAGTCCGGAGTCCAAGGGGGTTCTACCGATGCCTCTGCATCCTCAAGGTCAAAACCCTGCACACTCAAAAACTGAGTCAATATCACCTGTCTACATCAAATAGTAACACATCATGTCATCTTTCAATCGCATCATTATCAAGTATAAATGGTCTAACATCATAAAGGTCCAGATCACTTGCAAGCAAGTGTCCTCAAATAATAAGTGTTCTTAGTGCACTAGAGAGGGATGTTACACTCTTCCTTTGTTATTATGACAAAATACCACTCTCATATGTTTTTCTCAGCTATGGAAGAAGATACAATGCAAAAGAATGGAACCCCTTCTCCTCCTAGTGGACCAATTTTTCACATAGCCTGATATCCATCTAGGGATAGGTTTTTGACTTCCTCAAACTTCAATTGTGATAATGTTTTGGACCTTATAAAATGTGCCTAGAAAATCCACTACAAGTCTAGCTCCACATGTCTAAGTAACGCAAGTTGGCATGGAATCCACTTGCACCATCGTGATATATATGATAGGTCAACTTACGGGATACATAACTTTTTCATATGAACTCGATTGATGAACAATCTATGACGTTGGAAATGTATCAATGTGTATAATTTATAATCTTCCTCCATAGTAATGTTTGGACCAAATAAAGGGTGTTTGATGCCTCAAAATGGCTCCAAAATATTTCTCACTATTTTTTGGAACAAAATTTCTAAATTTGGACCAACCACTGAAATGGTCATTTAAGATTATTCCTCCAATTTTACACCCAAAAAGTAGGGAGATATATGAAAAATAATATAATGATCCAATCTGGAACATACCTCGCCATTTAGGGAGTATTTTGGTCCCTAAAAAATTTATTGAATGAGGTGAGGAAATTTTTCCTCTACCTTCTCCCTGTACTACCATTTTTCTTTCCCTGGAAGTTATCCTTTCAACCCAATCTACCAAAGGCCATGATTTCCCTGTCTTGTAGTTTTGGACTGGTACTGTAAAACTATGTCTTTGTCCAACTCTGCCTGAGAATCTGGTGCTAAATCCTCTATGGAAGGTAGGACCTACTTCTCCTTCTCTTCCAACATGGAGGGCTCATAGAGTTTGATATTATTTGCATTAACTATTGAGTAAATGCAAACACATGGTGGTAGACTTAGTCTTTATGCATTATCTCCCACCTTTTCTAATACCTCAAAAGGTCAATACCATAGATCCTCAATCTTCTTACTAGGACCTTGCAGTCTTTCCTTATTCAGTTGTAACGATACTTTGTCTCCCACTTTAAATGTTTTCTCTTTTTTTTGATGGTCGTGTCTATCCTTGTACTTTTCCTGTGACTTCTTCAGTGTCTCCTATACTTGCAAATGGATCTTCCTGATATTCTAAATTTTTTTTATACATTTAGTGTATCTCATGTGAGTTCCTCCCTCACTCCTCCTTGTTGTACATATACAACATCTAAGGGTGAAAGTGGAAAATATCCAAAGAAAGTTTCAAAAGGGGACTTACTAGCAGAAGTGATGATTTTTATGTTATAAGAGTGTTGTATATAGATCAAATTTCCATCCAGGTCTTCATATGCTTCTGGTTGTAACCCCTTAAAAGATGCACCAAATTATTATTGGCTACTTTTGTTTTCCCATCTATTTGTCGATGGAATGTTCTAGACCTCTTTAACTTAGTGTCCATCTTCTCCGACAACATAGTCCAAAATGCACTGAGAAATCCGATATCCCTATCTGAGATGATCCTCCTTTGTATCCCAAAGTGTACCCAGACCTACTCAAAGAAATTGTTCGTTGCTTCTTGTCCAATGATGGTCTTTTTACAGGGAATGATAATGTAAATTTTGTTGAACCTATCAAATACCACAAATAGATAGTCATGTCCCTTCTTGGATGCTAGTAAACATCCCAAAAAATCCATGGAAATCCTTTTTCATGGCCGAGTGGGTATATGTTAGGGATGGTATAGACCTTGCTTCATGTTGATGGGATTGTTGGTACAAAAAAGTGTACATCCAATAATATATTGTGCTACATATTCTTGCATTCTATGCCAATACACATATCTCTCTAAGTTGGCAACTCTCTTCCCAACATCAAAAATTTCTTGCAACCTTGGACATGTAGAGTAAACCATTAGGAGCACATATCTTGTTGAGATTGTAGAGTAAACCATTCTAGAAATAATCGTCAACATTACCATCATGGTATTCTAAATGAATTTGGCATTGTAGCTATTGAAACACCTCCTTGAAGTCATCATCTTCTATGTATGCCTCTTTGTATGCATCATGGGTAAAAGGCTCCATGTCCATTATATTTCCAAAAGTTGTAATCTTATATGTGGGTGGATTTGAAATAATGTCTACCAACTTATTTGTGCTAGCCTTCTTATACTTTATGACCAAATGAATTTTGTTGTAAAAATGGCATCCACCTGTAATGTCTAGTTTGTTGTAGCTTACTTTGGTCTTGTAAATATTGTAGTGGTTAATGATCTGTGTGGATGATGGTATCCTTTCCCATCAGATAGTGTTTCCACTTTTTTGCATCTTGTACCAAGGAATAGAGCTCCTTTCCATAGGTAAGGTAGTTGAGAACTGCCCCGTGAAATAATTCAGAATTATAGCAGATGTCCCTTCCTCCCTACATCAATACCGCTCCCATGGCATACCCACTTGCATATGTATCCACTTCAAAAATATTTTGCAAGTTTGGTAGTGTGTGCACTAGTGCTTCATTGATATTTATTTTCAACTCATGAAGGGCCTTATATTGATTCTTCCCCCACTGGAAACTCTTATCGTTGGATGTTATGGTATGGAGTGGTGCATCTACCACTGGAAATGAAGCTATAAACTTCCGTAAGTATTGTCCTACCCCAAACAAAATCCTAAGTTTAGTGAAATTTGTAGGAACTAGATATTTAATGATGCCTTCCATATTTGATAGATCTATCTCTAGCTCCCCTCAACATATTACATACCCCAAATACACCAAACATTACTGGGAAAACTCACATTTCTTGATATTTTCAAATAGTTGGTGTGTTTTCAGAGTCTCTAACAACTGCATAAGATGTGGCATATTCTCCTCCCAGGTAGCACTATAAACCAGTGTATCATGCAAATAGACAATAAAAAATGAATCTAGATAAGGGCGTAAAACATCTTTCATTACTCTCATAAAGGTATCCAATTCATTGCATAAACCGAATGTCATAACCAACCACTCATATAAACCTTGCCTTGTCTTGAAGGTAGTCTTCTAGGTATCTTCTTCTTTGACTTGTACCTGGTGATATCTTAATTTCAAATCTAGCTTAGTGAAGTATTTGGAATGTTGCAACTAGCCCAATAGATCATCGACCTTGGTAGGGGCTACTGATTCTTTAGTGAAATATTGTTCAATTCCTTATAATCGATACACATTATCCAATTCCCATCCTTCTTGGGAACAATTATGATGGGTGACCCACAAGGTGAGGTACTTGGTCGAATTACATCCTTCTCCAACAACTATTGTAATTGATTCTTCAATTCATTCACTTCCATAATGGACTGTCTATATATCCCAATATTCAAAAATGGGGAGTTTGGAAACAATTGTATTTCGTGCTCCACTTCCCTCTTCGGTTGTGGCACTTTAGGACCCTGAAAAACTCCTCTGTATTTATGTAGAAACTTCTCCAACTATTTTTTTTTCTCTTTAGTACACCCCTCTAGGGATGCCTTCACTCTCATTGACCCATCATCGGACTGATTTTATCTTAAGAAAAGTAAAACATGTTTATTATTATAACTAATCAACTTCTTGGCATTTACCATTGAGATATTTGACTTACCTTTATGAAGATTGATGATATAGGACTTCCCATCCTTGATCAGTCGATATTGGTTGTCTTTGCATGTGAATATTGCACCCATAATATACATATAATGGATTCCAAACACTACTCCACACACATCTAGGGGTACTACATCCAATTCTAGTTCATCAATAAAAACAACACTTATAGAAAATTTAATCTTACACTATTTTTTTTCCTTTATCTCTGCATCCTTGTTTTCCCAATGCAATGGATAGGGGATAGGATGATTGTGAACCTCCAATCCAAGATTCTTGACCAGATTCATTGCTATGAGATTAAATTGTGAACCAAAGTCAACCAGAGCATCTATCTTGGTCTTATTGACCTGAATTTTGATGTGGAAGAGCTTGGTGGTCCTCTCCTTCTCTTATAGGTGATGAAGGCTACTCAGATTCATCTCCTTCTGTACAAATGTGAAAACAATATTTTCATCAAAATACGAGTTTCTTTCAACCTAAATTCTTGAATATTTGTCTAAAAGGTTCTTTTTCTTTCTGTCCTTCTTGAAATTATTTGGGTTCAACTCTGGATGTAGTTTCCAACATTTTCCCTTGGTGTGACCATAAATGTTTCAATGGTTGCAATGGTTGATGGAATATTTACTCTATTTTTCAATGCCTATTTTCTTCTTATATTTCCCCCCTTTCCACTTATTCTTCCCCTCCTTGGAATCTTCCTGGTGCTCTTTCTGCTTTAAACCACTCGGTTTCCCCTTCTTTTTGCCTGTGTTTTTTGGGTATTGTGCCTATACACAAGACTCATCCACTATCCTTGGCTTGAAGAGAATCACCTTTTCCTAGATGACTTGGTAAATACTCCAAATAATTGAGGAGTACATTTGGGTTCTTAGGAGAGATACCCAACATGATGGCCATTTATATGAACTCAGTGATGTACTCTTGTACACTTTTCCCCTGCCTCTTCATGAAGTAGTGACACTAGATCCATTGGTCCTATACATACCTGATAGGTTAGAATTGGGACTTGATGAGGGTTTTGAATTCCTCCCATTTAGTTACTAGTGGATCACCCTCCAATTTGAGTGTTTCTATGTGGCTTTCCCACTAGGTTAAATCATGACCCTCTAACTTCAATCTAGAAAATGAATATTTTGTTCTTCATCTATATGGTGAACACTAAAATAAACTTCTAGTTGTTGAAACCAATGATTTTGTTTTAATGAATAGATATCACCTTGATATGGATTTATGTCCACTTTCGATTCCATATTGAATAAGGATTGTGAAGGGTTCACATGACTCTAACTCGACTTTTCCCTTTTAGATTCTTTCTATGACACCTTTTCTTCCTGATATACCAATTTCCCCTCCAATTTGTTCTCTTAGTTAGAGCCTCCATCATATCCAAAAATTCTGAGCTTTCTTTCTAGAGCCACCATGAGGAGGTTCATATTGTTATTGATGTCGACAACTTGTGCTTCTAGCTACTCAAATCTCTCTTCTACTAGATCTAGAGGGTTATTATGAACAAACTCATTTTCTATGGTTGGGGTTCTCTGCAACTTTTCTTTAAGATGATTCCTAGATCATGCAACTTACCACAAATATCCAAAAGAAAATATTTCTCTTATACCAATATGATATGTAAACTGCAATCGATATTCCAATGGAGCGGTTCGTCACAAAAAATCTAATAAAAACTGAAATCTTTACTATTAAGGTTAATTTCATTTAGATCTCTAGAATATTTAGTTACTCACAAAATAAATAAATAAAGAAAATAGAGAAAAATAAAAAAAATTCTCACCATCCAGAAATAAACATAATATATGACCTGGGAAACCCAATACGAGATAAAACCCACCTAGAAGGTTAGGTTGCTCTACTTTCTTTTCTCTGGTAAAGAAATGATGCAAGTACAAAGAAAGAGACACTCTCTATGGAGTTTCCTTTGACCTGTGGCATGTATGGCTGCTACAAAATCTCTCCTACTCTATTATTCTCACATAATACCACTTTGATATTTTTTTCTAAGCTATGGAACAAGATACAATGCAAAATAGTAGAACCCCTTCTCCTCCTAGTGGCCCAATTTTAACATAGCCTGATAGCCATCTAGGGATAGGGTTTTAACTTCCTCAAGCTTCAAGTGTGATAAGGTCTTGGAACTTCTATAATGTTATTAGAAAATCCACTACATGGCTATCCTCACATATCTAAGTAATGGAGACTGACATGACATCCACTTGCACCATGGTGATCAATATGGTAGGTCAACTTGTGGGGGGCATAAATTTCTCATATAAACTTTGATTATGAATCATCTGCGTCATTGGAAATTTATTGACGTGTAAATTTTGGATAAAAAAAAGGATGTTTGATGCCTCAAAATGGCTCTAGAATATTTTTGACTATTTTTTGGACCTAAATTTCCAAATTTGGATCAGCCGCTGAAATGGCCCTGCAAGACGATTTGTCCAATTTTCACCCAAAAAGTAGTGAGATAGATGACAAATAATATAATGATCCAATCCAGATTAATACTGCATTGCAATTTCCCCATTACCAACATCTCAACAAAATTTTCTAAATTCTTTGATACCACATTGTAGAATCCCTATCCCCGAGATGGGAAATGCCACACAAAATTTCCAACTATGATACCGTTAAACTAAAAAAAATCTGTCCACATATGCACACAATTATATAGACTGCTATAAATATACACATGCATAATAATACAAGAAAAACCCATAAGAGATAACACATACATAATAACACAACATTTATAATAAACGCATAAGAGACACTTATCTTGTGTAAATAAGTCACCAACTGTGTGCAAATTTCAGAATTTCCTCCCAACCATAGTCTCTGCTACTCATAACCTCTCAACAATAGGTCACCTCAGAGCTGGGTATAAAATGCCACGAGAGAAAAGGAATGTTAAGCGAGGCTAAGGTCTATTAACAACAAAAATGCTTAGATTAAGGTTCCAAATCTAGCAGGTAACCTATAGCCTCTCATTCCCCAGATACTTGTCCCACCCCAGAAAGTGTGTTGGCCCTTGGCCAAGTTTTGAGGATCCTTGGTCACGTCTTACCTACTTTTGGGACTTCAACAGACTGTTGAAGGCGGAGCGCAAGTTGAAGTGGAGATCGCAGAATCTCAACCCCTTTTTAGGATTTTTGGGTTTTGGTCTTATGTAATGGATATGAGGATGTCGACCCATGGGTTTACCCATGCTTAGGCCTATTTTTTAATGTATAAATAAAGATTTAGGCAATGTAAGAAGAAGCCAGTGTTCTAAGTGCTATGTGTTAATTGATAAGTGCAAGTGGTAACTGTAATTTCTCTGTGCATACTCTGTGAGGCTTGCAGAGCTAAGTGTAAGTGATTGTAAGAGACTGTGGAAGGATTTGTGTTGTAACTCAAGGAAGTAGGATATAGCAAGGTGTGCAGATCTCTTGTCCTCTACGGAGTAATATCTCAAGGCTCTATGCATGTAGTTGATTGACCGAAGATAATAAGGAGACGAAGAGTTGATGGACGTAGCCCCAGGGTGGGGGTGAACAATGTATATCCTGTGTTGTGAATGCTTTCTGCTTTTTGGTCGTTCTTTTATTTATGTGATTCAATGCTTAGTGCGATGTTAGATGATATATGAATCTAATATGATAGCTTAGTGAAAAATAATGTGAAGGAATGCTAGATCTTATCTATGTTGGTATGGATAGTGCTTGATTCTATTGAATCTATGTGAATGTTGCCCAGATCTTTTGTTAGGGTTTAGCTGCACTATAAAATAAGACTGAATATTGATAAATCACAATTTCTAAGTTCTCTGTTAAGGTATTACAATCACAGATCTGTGTCCCAGCTGAGGTTGTAGACACAGGATTCCTGCAACCACCCCTGCCTCTACCTCGGGTGATACTTCATCTGCTTCACAGGTGTTGCCGAAAGGGATGGTAGCTAGGGTTTTGTTGGTGCGTTGTTGTATTGTTGAAACCTGGGTCTGCCCCTGTGCCAACAAATGGTTCCGTTGCTGGGACTTGAAACTGTGATTGTTGGGAACTGAGAAAGAAGAAGATATGTGAAAAGATCTAACCTGAAACTTTGAAAGCTCTGTGCATAGATCTGTCACCCTAGTGTGCAGTACTCTAATTGGATTGTGAGGCTCTGTGCTAAGAAGAGAAGTCAAATCCAAAGAAAAGAGGTAAGATCTTGAAGCTTTGTGCTCTGGTAAATGTAAGAATAGTAGAAAGTTTTTAGATCTAGAAGCTTTGTGCTCTGCTGAAAGTAAGATTAGTGAAAATTTTTGTTTCAAGAGTATGGATCTAGGTATGTTTGATAAATTTTGTCCTATCCTGAAAACTAGGGCACAACTAGATGAAAGATAGTTTGATATGAGTAGATCTGATAGAAATAATGAAAGATATGTCATTCCTATGCATAGAAAGAATGTTTGGACTAACAAATGGATGCAAGATCCTAGAAAGAATTTTTTGCAGGTTAGCTACAATGATCCTAGTGCACAGTACAAGAAGGGTTGGGGATCATTTAAAAGAAAGAGAGGATTGACTTTTTTTTACAGTTGCAAAAGACTGAGACATTTTGCTAAGGAATTCCTTGGAAGAAGACCTAGTTGTCTTTGTTGTAAATCTATGGATCATGAAGTTCTGGATTGCCCTAGAATTATTGCTAAGGTTGAAATAATGAATATGAGACAAGAAAACCCCGAGGAAGGTCAAGAAAATAAGATCATTGTAGAACCTTAGAAAGAATCAGAGACTGCACTATTGCAAATGAAAGAAACCCTGAATGATCACAAAGATATCAACTTATTAGAGATCTTCAAAGAAAAAGAATGCATAGAAACAAGAATAGGAGACTTCGACATTGAATATGTTCTGGATGAGGAAACATGGGTGAATATCATGAAAGAAAGAACTTGGGAAATTTTAGGAAATCTTGTTATGATTCCTTAACTCGGAGGAATAGAATTTTTTGGAGGAAAGTTGATAACCCTGTGTGGAAGACTTACCCAAATATCTATGAGTGCTCATGGAACTTTGACAGAGAAATATTTTGAGGTTGTTAAATTCATTGAGAACATCGCTCCATTGACTATGTTACTAGGAAAAACCTTGATCGAGAAGGATTAGACCCAAAGGAAGGAAGAAGAATACCTACAACAGAAAAAAGAAGACCTAAGAGACTTCATGACCAAGAGAATTGCGCACTTATTGAAAGAACAAGAAGATCAGCCGAAACTACTGAGGTCCAGACATCGAGATGTCGAAATTGAAATAACACAGGAGGAATTGAGATACTTGTCTGTACAAGAGAGTAGCGCACCTACACCAGACAGAGAAGAAGTATTTCCTTTGAACCCTAGTAAAGACCATCAACAATGTGAAGTTGCAATGCCAAGAGAAGATAAGAATCAGAATGGAAAGAGGAATACCAAGACGAAGATCACCAGGAAAAAGGATAGAAATCTTAGTAAGAAGAAAGAAAAGATAGAAAAATTACAAATAGCACCAGAAAGAACTCTGCAGAAGGAAGGATTCCAAAATTTGAACTTCGTTGTGATATCAGTACAACACAGCATGGCACTTCGCCATGATAAAGTAATATGACCATTGGATGCATTATAAACATTAGCCCAAATGGTTATAAAAATAGTTATGGACAGGAAGCTTGCCATCAGACCGTTGGGACAGTGTCGTAATGAACACAACTGCATTAATGAAGGCTTATGACTTGTTGGAAAGATCCATTACCTAGTTGTCTACTTAGTTTGTCGAGCCTTGCACTGAGAAAACTTTTTCCACCTGTGATTATCTAAGCTCTAATATCAGTTGATTTCACATAGTGATCATCAAGCTATCGCCATCCATTCCATTGCATCAAATAGTTTCTCCTCAACCTGAGATATTCAACCAAGAGCATGTATGTCCGAAGAACCTAGAACAGTCGAAGAATCTGTGAAGGAGATACTTGTCAAACTCATGACTGAAAGAGTAATGTCTGTGGATGTACAGCCTTCATCGACGAGTGGAGTGCAAGCCTCCCCATCGACTGCTCGCAGATCTGAACAATCCTAATATGTGACTGAGAAAAGAAACAAGAATAGAGATGACTTGGCAAATGAGAAGTTATTTTTGTCCATCCTGCCCGATTACATCCCACCCTTGAATGGTGTAGTGAGTCGTGACAGTGTCCCAAGGGACTTCGACTACACCGTCATCATTGTGTATCTCCTGAGGGGGATATGCGTATTCAGACCACAACTAGAGTGAATTTTGACATTGAAAATGAGTTACTATAACCTGGGAGACCGTAAGAGCTATGGCATGCTCATGCTTCACAAATATCTGACCAAGACAAAGGGAAAGAAGATGAAAATCATCCCCTAGCCATGGACGATGAACCTCGCGTAGTCCACCCTTTTGAATGTAATGAAGATTCCACATTTTGGAAGGAACTAGGAGGTTAACACCTGCATTAAGATCCTATTTTCATGCTTCCATGGTGGCTATATGTGGTTGGATAGACGAATCACTGTCAATCTGGCACTGATCCATAGGATCACCAAAATAAGCATGCATGGACCAAACCCACAAGAGTTATACCCAGGAAAATATGCAGACCACGCCTTGGCATAGACGATTATAGAAACATACGACAATGTTGAGAAGAGGATGCGAGGCTACAAGGTAGCCTCCATACAGAATGGCACAATGCACCTAGCATGCCAATTAATTGCACAAAATCTAGTAAGAAAGAACAGACCCACGCAAGTCACATGGTTTGTCATTGACCTCATGGGGAAATGCGTAGAAGGCCTACAGATGAATTGGGCGAAGTACCTAGTTAACCAGCTCGAACTGGATTTCCACAAAGCTCAAGATCAACGCTATGAGTTTCTCTTCAGCTGGCTCCTGATCCTCATCGCATTTACTGCTTGGGAGATGCCAGAAGGTGAGACTTTCCCTGACATCGATCCATTCGAGCCGCTTTCTACGAAGTTCACCAGGCTCTGGTATTTGAGAGTTATGGGAAAGTAGTGGTAGTCAAACGCAGTATTTCATACATATTACCTGCAGCTTAGAAGGGTTGTTGATTCCTTCCCTTGTATGACATCGAACACCCTGGACAGGTTCAGGCCTCTTATGAAATTCCGCACAGATAGGCACTTCATTTATATTACTACTTGTGCCAATGAAAGCAAAGAATAACTTCAGTACTACTACAAGCTCACTATAGAGGACCTGGAAGAAATCATTAAAGACTAGCCTACAAAACTCCTTATCCTTGATGACCCCACAAATCTGTCTGACCTAGACCTCATTGGAAATATGGTGGTTACTCGCGAAGAGTATGATGCCCCAAGCAGCAACAGGAAGAAAAATAAGCAATATGTACAGGAAATACACATCACATCATAAGAGACTGCATCTGAGTCACCTAGCGGAGGAGGTGATGAAGAAGTGAAAAAGGAGGAAAAAGAAGAAGAAGAAGATAAGAAAGGCGAATTAACACTGCCACAAAACCTCTCTGATGACACTGATCCATCTAAGAAAAGGAAGCTTTCCCCCACAAAACCTTCATCACGGAAGAAGTTCAAAACCAATAAGCCAAAGTTGCAGAGTGTACTCACGGTCATTGACTTTGAATTCCTTGTTTCAGCTGTAGGATATGCCTCAGAAGATATTTTGCAAAGAAAGGAAGTTAAAAAAGAATCTATGTATGATAGAATTGAAGGAAAACTAAGAGGTGTACAACAATCCCTTTATTCGATCCATGTAGTTTCCACTGCTCCCCCACCCTCAGGAGAACCAGAGTTGGGAGATGAGCCTGCCCAACTCCATAGACTAGCGGATGTAACCAAAGCTCTCCTTCATCGAGAAAAATATGAGAAAGAACAGGTCACAATGGCCCTGCATCAATCACAGGAGGAAGTTATAGAGAAATGTAGGATAGAGCAACAAGAGAGGGACGCCCTTTAAGAAAAGTTCAATGAAGAAAGAGCGCAGATCCAATAGGAGAAAGTAAAGTTGCTCGTGGAGCAGGTCTGAGTAAAAGAAGTAGTCAACAATGCACTTTTCTCTGTGACAGGCTTGGAGCAGAAGGAGGAAGAACCAGTAGAACACCAAGTAGCGCAGCTCATAGAAACCATCCAACATCTTTAGCAGAGAATCACAGATCTAGAGCTAAGAACAATCCCCAGTACTCCGCATGATATGCAAGATCAACGAGAAGCAACTGCCCGAGGTGTCGTTGAATGAATCAAGGGCCTTGTCATGGAACGTAAACAACTAAGTGATCACAGTGCCCAGACTTATGAGTGACTCACTGAGGATCCTGAATTGAAAGCACTGGAGTTACAACTCCAGGAGGTGAAGCAGCAAGTAGAAACAATATAGGCACAGTTGAATTCCCTATCAACCATTGAGAGGATGAAGATATCCCAAGAACAACGCACTACCCAACAACAGGTCCACACCATTTAGAGAAGATTCAGGGAAGTCACTCAGAGACTTCAACCAATACAAGACGAGGCTTGCCAACTATTCACAGAGATTGAAGGATGAGGAGAAGAACTGGAGCAAGTCGTCACTGCAGCTGAATAACGCTTAGAGGGACCTGTCAATCAAGTAGTAATCCAAGAGTTCGTTGAGTAGGAGATCGTGGCACAACAACAAGCCGAAGCAGCTCGAGCCAAGATCTAGGATTTTGAGATAGAATTACCTAGAGCATAGTGACTTGGGAT
This sequence comes from Picea glauca, assembly GCA_000966675.3. NCBI lineage: Eukaryota > Viridiplantae > Streptophyta > Pinopsida > Pinales > Pinaceae > Picea > Picea glauca. The sequence goes on from JZKD02S1600402.1 coordinate 622,203, forward strand.
GAGTCACAGGTGAGTGTTGGGGTCATGCTAGCCCTTGACCAAGTTTTGAGGATCCTTGTTCATGTTTGAACTACTTTTGGGACTTCAACAGGCTGTAGAAGACAGAGCTCAAGTCGAAGTGGAGATCGCGGAATCTCAACCCATTTTTAGGGCGTTTTGGGTTTTGGGCTTATGTAATGGGTATGGGGATGTTGGCCCATGGGTTTACCCATGCTTAGGACTATTTTGTAGTTTATAAATAAGTAGCTAGGCGATGTAAGAAGAATTCAGTGTGCTAAGTGCTAAGTGTTAATTTCTAAGTGCAAGTGGTAACTATAATTGCTTTCTGCATACTGTGTGAGGCTTGCAGAGCTAAGTGCAAGTGATTGTAAGAGACTGTGGAAGGATTTGTGTTGTAACTCAAGGAAGGAGGATCAAACAAGGTGCATAGATATCCTGCCCTCTGCGAAGTAATATCTCAAGGCTCTATGCATGTAGCTTTTTAACCGAAGATAATAAGGAGATGAAGAGTTGGTGGACATAGCCCCAGGGTGGGGTTGAACCATATATATCCTGTGTTGTGAATGCTTTGTGCTTTTTGGTTGTTCTTTTGTTTATGTGATTCAATGCTTTAGATGATAGATGAATCTAATATGATAGTTTGGTACCGAATAATGTGAAGCAATGCTAGATCTGCTCTATGTTTGTATGCTTAGTGCTCAAGTCTATTGAATCTATGTGAATATTGCGCAAATCTTCTATTAGGGTTTAGCTGTGTTGTAAAATAAGACTAAATATTGATAAATCATAACTGTTAAGTGCTCTGTTAAGGTATTACAATCACATATTTGTGTCCCAGCTAAGGTTGCAGACACTGGAGTCCTACAACCACCCCTGCCTCTACCTCGGGTGAGACTTCATCTGCTTCGCAGGTGTTGCCAAAAGGGCGAGTAGCCAGGGTTTTGTTGGTACACTATTATTGCATTAAACCCCAGGTTTTCTCCTCTGCCAACAAAGTGTGCTCCTTCTCTTTTCAAAACTCCTTCAGCTACGCCACTTCCCTTCTGAGGTTTTAGCAACATGCTTGAAAACAAGTCTCAAATCCTTTTAGCCGCAACTTGGCACCTTGGTAAAATAATTCCAATCATTTCTCTCACCAGGTGAGAATGCTTATGGTCCTAACATCCTTCTTATTCAATAGCACACGGGCCTAATAACCCGCCTCTTCATCTCACTTGCAATTCAAGTTACTCCTCAAAACAACTCCAAAGATTCCCAAATGTAGGTACAAAAGGTAGATGACAGAATGAACATCCTAGAATCATGTTAAGAATTATTGGGAAAGATGATAATTACACTAAGTTCTCAACAATATATTTTCATGTTCCCAACTTGACACTTGTCATGCTGGAAGCTTCCTTGGGCTCCACTTGTGGTACATTCCCCTCTTCATAGGACCTTAGGATATAAATATATCCATAACTTGGACTTTAGGAAATATTAATATATTATTCCCTTGGGCTTAAGCCCCCTTTCCTAGACTCTTAGCCCTCTTTCACTTATAGTGTGATTTATCCCCCCATACTCTTTTTGTCTCGTTGTTCTACATCAATGATGTGTTTCCATTAATATCTGAGTGTGATTACATATTACAAAGATAAGCTCGTTGGCCTTTCAACATTCATGCTCTCACGACCAATAATCACAGAGGCACCCTCGCCTCAAAACATATATAAAAAAACACTTTGAGCCAAAATGTCTTGGCTGATCAACCTATATGTATATTTACAACTAAGGTTCAGCCTAGGGGTATCACATATCCACCCTTCTCTTTTCAGTGCTATGCCAAGATAAAAAAAAAAAATCGTATGTTACAATTAGGAAGAAAGAAGAGAAATGATTACATTCCTTATAGTTTAGCATGCAATGTAAATACTTTATCTCTTCATATAATGCATGTGTTTTGTAATATTTTTTATACTTTAATCTTTTCCTCACTTTTGGAATATGTTTTATACCTTAATCTGATACATTTTACTATTTGAATCAAAAAACAATCATATTTGTTTTATAATATCTACTTTAGAGGAATTGATCATTCTACCTTTGTTTACTACCAACCATTCACATTTAAACTACCATATATTAGACCACATAACATGTTATAGGGGAAAATGTTCAAATACATATAAAATGCGAACATACAATCTTCTACATGTAAATTTAGCACACTTAAAACAAACAAATCTAAAAAAACACAAGCATCTTATGTTTTAACATTGCTTTAAATATAGATTGATATATATTTTTTTAAGAGATCAAGAAAAAATGTTCTTTTCATACACAATTTATATTGGTATTTCATCTCATACATTGTGGGAATGGAGGTTTTTATTTTTTTCCTAAATGATGTTTTTCTCATCTATACTAAATCATTTTTTTTTGTTTATGTTTTTATTTTCCTACAGAGTTATGAGCAGCAAAGATGTTTCAAAGTTTATTTATTCTTTGAATGCAGCCACACAACAAGAATAATTTTTCATTTCCATACAAAATATGATTTCTATGAAAAATAGTTATATATTCTACCTTTCCGATGAAATATTACAATTTTTTATCTAAGATGAAGGGAATCCTACGACAATTTAAACGTATTTGTGAAAGGGAGGCTAGTATTTAAATCTTAGGAGATAATGGCTTCAGAGGGAAAGTGGCCATCATGCAACAAGTGTTGATTTTAATTCATGTTGTGTGTATCACTAATCTTGTTACACTTTAGAATAGATTTTGTTATCTTTATCATATATGAGATTTTTAGATTTTTTGCATTTATAAACATCATTTGATGAAGTTAAAACATCAATATTTTTGAAAAGAAATTATTTTTTCTTTTGTAGATGTTAACTATATTTGAGTTTATTGTTATGGAATTATTTGTATTCGTTCTTTTTATACTATTCATTAAAATATTGTTCTTTGAAATTTTTACACTTTATATATTAATTTTTAAAATAAACTTTTAGATTAATATTTTTCATTTTTTCAAT
>JZKD02S1600402.1:645885-661042 GCA_000966675.3 Picea glauca
TATATATATATATATATTATCACAAGTATCACTTAGACCTAGATTTTATTTTCCTAGGTTGGGAGACATTTTATTAGGGAAATTGTATTAAATATTTATTATCACATTATTCATTCTAAGGCCATCTAGGTTTATTCACTTACTAGTTAACAACGCAACGCGCCCTTTAGGACACACTAGTTGTTCCAAGGGTTCCACTCACCTCATTCTATTTCCCTTATGCAACGTGCCCTTTAGGACGCACTACGCGTTCCAAGGGTGCCACTCGCCTCTTGACTGACTTGGAAGACATTAAATACCACTTAAGTCAATACTCCACTAGGTGATCTTGTGGGAGACTAAGGCCTCTAAGGAATAAGGCTTCTGCCTTATTGCACACCCCTTATAATCCTCGAGAGTGACTCTCATAGTCTTCCCTCATAGCATCATGGGTCTCCTTGAACTAGGTAATCATTAACCTATAGTTCGAGCCACGATGGGAGTGCTAGTAGGATCTGGAAGGGATGTTTTCCACACCTCTCCCTCAACATCTTTGGTTATCGTGCATGACCCCTCTATTCCACATGTGAGTCTGGTCGGATAGATATCATCAGCCTTCATCATCAACAAATCATGTCAGAAATAATATATGTAATCATATCATCTAATCAGATGCACAAATTTCATATATACAACAATCAAACCCTAATAGTCCACTCCCCAACTCGATCTGGAGTCCAAGGGGTTTCATCAATGCCTTTGCATCCTCGAGGTCCAAATTCCTGCACACTCAGGAAAAACGAGTTAACAGCACCCGTCTATGTCAATACAGAAAAATAACATGTCATCAATTCATAACACCTCATAATAATAATCAAATTCCCAATAGTATAATAATCTGGATCACTTGCAAGAAAGTGTCCTCAAAGAATAAGTTCTCTCAATGCATGCATGAGTGGGATGTTACATACACCCTCTCTTGGTCTAAACTTCGTCTCGAAGTTTCCCAGTATATAAGTGCTGAAATAATGTGTATCACAGTATCATAAGTCTATCTATCAAATAAAAATGGAAACTACTAGTGCATATCATATGCGTCGTCCCAAGTCACCGAGTGCAGACTATAGTTGTCCCACTGGACTTTGACCTGATCTAGTTTTCGACATCGTATCTATCGAATGCGATGATCCAGGATGTGGATCAACTCATCTGTGAGTGGCCCCTCCTCCAATACCTGTAAGGAACTCATGTCAATAACATGTGTAGGATCACTAATATAACATCACAAAACAAATACATGAAAAACATCATGCATACGCCTCAAAGAAATAGGAAAGGCTATTCAATAGGCCACGGGACCCTTTCTCTCGACAATATCAAAAGGTCCCACGAACCTAGGAGAGATTTTAGCTCATTTTCCAAACTTGATTAAACTCCTATGTGGTTTTACCTGCAAGAAGACTTGATTGCCTACTTTGTAACTATGGTCGACATAGTGCGCATCGACATAACTCTTATGTCGATCCTGCGCTTATTTGATCCTTCATCTTATTGTTTTCATCTTCTCTTCCATTTCATGGATCATTTTTTGTCCCACTAGGACCATATCCTCAAGCCGATGTCAACTCAAAAGTGTCTGACATAGTCACCCGTAAAGAAACTTGAAAGGTGCCATCTTAATGTTGCTTTTGTAGATGTTGTTATAAGTGAATTCTTGCAGTGGAAAGAATTATTACCAATGCTTTTGGTGGTCCATCATGTACATGCGCAACATATCTTCCAAGGCCTAGTTCGTTCGTTCAGTTTGCTTGTTAGTCTCCGGGTGATACGCAATACTAAAGTTAAGTTGGGCTCCCAAGGCCTCTTGGAAACTAGTCCAAAATCATCCAATAAACATCGATCCTTGATCTGATATAATCCTCTTAGGCACACCATGTAGCCTCACAATCTCACTGATGAAAAATCTAGCTATGTCAGGTGCTTGATACATCATACACACAGGAATAAAATGAGCACTCTTCATCAGAGTGTCATCTACTACGAAAATCGAGTCGTGTCTCCTTGGCATCAATGGAAATCCAACAATAAAATCCATCGAAATAACATCCCATTTCGATTATGGAATAGAGTGTGGTTGTAGTAATCCTGTTGGACGTCTATGCTCAGTTGTTACCTGCTGACATTCTAGACATATGGCCACATAGTTGGCTATGTCTTCCTTCATTCCTTTCCAGAAGAATAAAGGTTTAAGGTCCAATCTCATCTTTGTGACTCCCGGGTGAGCCATGTATACTGATCTATGAGCCTCGTTGAGGATCAAGCTCCTCAACTCGTCATTCGGTGGTATGTAAACCTGATTTTTAAACCTCAATAATCCATCGTTGTCAAACATAAATCATTCAAATCTTGGTACTACCATTGTGTTTTGTTCGATAAAATCATCGACCTCATTGTACCAGTCATCGTCACACTTTAAAGTTAGAATATTATCACATAGATTCATCTGAAGAAGCAACACTGAGAAGATGTGTGGTATTCGACTCAATGCATATGCCACTCGGTTCACTGTTCCTTTTATGTAAGAAATCTCAAAATCATACTCGCTAAGCAGTTCCGACCAACGTCGTTGTCGTGCGTTCAGGTCACTTTGCGTAAAGATATGTTGTATTCCACAACAGTCCATCTTTAGTTCAATTTTTTGTCCAACAAGGTAGTGTCTCCAAACCTTCAAGGGATAGACAATGGCTAACAACTTCAAATCGTGCATCACATAGCTCTCCTCATGCCTTCTCAGTTTCCTCGAGATGTAAGCGATCACTTGATTGTCTTGCATCAAGACTCTGCCTAAGCCTTCCTTGGATGCGTTAGTGCATACCAAGAAGTCTGGGTCCATGTCCGGGATATTTTGTATCAGTGTCATTGTCAACAACTCCTTGAACTTCCAAAATTCTTCTGCGCATTTCTTGGTCCAAACAAACTTCTTATTCTTCTTCTATAATTTTGTGATTAGATTTGCTATCTTCGAAAATCCCTCAATGAACCATCGATAGTATCCTGCTAAACCCATGAAGCTATGCACTTTTGGTACATTCATCGGCGCATGCCATTCCATAATAGCCTCGACCTTTGTTGGATCCACGACAATACCTTCATCGGAGATGACATGCCCTAAGTAGTGAATCTTTGATTGATAAAACAAGAATTTGGACAAATTCCCATACAATTTGTGCTCTCGCAGACACTGTAGTAGAAAGCGTAGATTCTCATCATGATCCTCCGTCATCTTAGAGTAAATCCAAATATCGTCAATGAATACTTGAACGAACTTGTCCAAGTACTCACAGAACACCCCATTCATTAAACTCATAAATACCCCTAGGATTTTTTTCAGTCCAAACGGTAAAACCGTAAACTCATAATGTCCAAACCTCATCTTAAAGGTGGTCTTAGGGATGTCATCCTCCTTGATCCATAACTGTTGATACCTTGATCACAAATCAATCTTGGAAAACACTGTCGCACCCTTCATTCGATCGAATAGATCATCAATCCTTGACAATGGATACTAATTCTTGATCATAATTTCCTTGTTCAAATGACGGTAGTCAATGCAGAGCCTCCATTACCCATCCTTCTTTTGTATGAAAATAATAGGCACGCCCCATGGTGACACACTTGGACGTATAAGTCCTAGGTCCAACAACTCCTTCAATTGCATTCTCAACTTCTGTAACTCCAGGGTGGACATACGATAAGGCGTTCTCGCTATTGGTTCAATCCTTGGTTTTATGTCTATGATAAAATCCAATTCCCTCTCTGGCGACATCCCAGGCAATGCCTCTGAAATGACGTCTGCAAACTCTCTCACCACTGAAAGGTGTTTTATACCTTCCGCTACTCCCTTCTCATTTAATGCAAGGATCACGTAAAGCTTAAATCCCTTGCGCATGCTCTTCCATAGCTGCAAGGAAGAGATGAACCTCAAGGAAACTCCCTAGTTTCGTCCTACAATCACACATCTTTTTCCCTCATCATTGACCAAGCTCAATCGTTTTGTATTACAGTTGAGTATCACCTCATGCGATTCCAACTAGTCCATACCAATCATGACATCATAAGATCCTAAGATTGTGACGTACAGGTTGGCCCTGGTGACAAACTATACCAAGTTAAGGGTACAACCTATAATCTTTCCTCCAACCATTTGTTTGGCTCCCGAAGCCATCTCTACAAAGCTAAACACATCTTGTTCGACTTCCTTTACCTTAATCCTTTTTGGCGCTGCACCAAAAATGAAACTCTTGATAGCATCGGGATATATCAAAATAGTAAGGGTCCAGTCAGCGATGGTACTTGACATCTCAGGCACATTCGTCTGGTCCTTTGCCTGATGGTTATTCACTTCTACATGAATCCGATGGGCCATTCCCAAATCTCCCACGGTAGTGGGTTCGGCTGATGCAGACGCTCCACTCCTCTCCGCTGAGTAGTCATGATGGTAGTGTGGATCCACACATGTATAACACCCCTTCTTCAGTCTAATACTCCTAGTAACCAAAGTAGAATCTGAGGGCCCACCGGCCTAGAATCTCGGTCTGTTATGCTAAACAAAACTAAATTGTTTCTCTTATGGTCGATGCTTCTGCTGATGCGGTGGTCCTCGGTAAGAAGTCTTCTGCTGAGGCACTGGTCGCCAAGGTGTAGTGAAAGTGGATCCCCTCGGGAATCTATGATATCTTGGCTTATGTCTAGTTAGTTTCTGATGTTGTTGGGCACTAGATGACACCTGCTTTGTTGGTCTCACTGGAGTCTTGCTCAAACCCCTGCTAACAAGATCCGTCTCTGCTATGAGGGCCTTCTGGACAACATTATGCAATATGTGAGGCATCACAATCCTAACCTTTTCATGTATGCTTCCATTAAGTCCGAACATGAACCTGTTGACCTTAATTTTCTCAGTATTAATATGGAGAGCATACCGAAGAAACTCCATAAAATGGGCGGGCCTCGTACTCGGGCACCATATGGTAACCTTGTCGTAATGCGTTGAACTCGTTGAGCTGACGCTCAATGAATTCCTCTGTAGGTACCTCTCTCAAAACCGTTCCTCGAATAAGTCCCATGACACGTCTTCGATAACCATGTTCAGTTGCCGAAGGAGCGTCTTCCACCATAGAAGAGCACTCCCCTTCAGTTGAAAGACCTCCATGTGGACCTTCATGCTGGAGGTATATTCACAAAGTGCAAAGTAAATAGCCATATTCTCCAACCATGCCTCGACAGCTGTGTCATTTGGGGCACCAAACAACTCGAGAAATTTGACCTTCTTGAGTTCGTCGTGAATGCTACTAGTACCAACCGAAGAGCGTGGTGGACCCTCATAGGGTGCTGACGCCCTGGACTCATCTCTATCCAAACAATTGATCAGTGCCTCAGACATCTGCTGGAAATACCTCATCAGCCCAACCACATCACCCACCACTATCTGCTCCTACCCGACAACCTGTTCATCTCCTTGGGGGTTAGACCCCCTAGGCGTGGATCCTACTGGAGGCGTCGCACCTCCTCCCCTAGCACCCTGTTGTCTGTCTCTGCAACGTCCTCTAACCATGATTACCTGCATGAATACAAGTCAACTTAATTAGCAACATTATTATGAAATATCATATCAATGAAAGCTGTAGTGATCCCAAGTCGTGTGTTAAACCCGCTCTGATACCATATGTAATGACCCCATCATTACGACTACAACCGAAGCAGAAGTGAATTTTTTTTTTTTTAGGCAAGAATGTGATGATGACAACAGTTGAACCACACAGCCTGGCCACAAACTCCCGCCCGTGGAACTGGAAACAAAAAAATATGACTCCACGCACTAGCACAAGAGCAACTGGGTGAAACATGCATAAAACAACAAGGAGAAATGACTACCCTCCCTACGCAAACAAGGCCATGCCTACAAGCTATGGGATAGCATCCCCCTCCCGACACATTGGCCTTGATGAACAATGACTAGAGCCTCAAGGTGCGTGAACCAAACGCGTGAAGGCATTACAACCCAAGCGCTAACAACAACTTACAAGGATTAATAACACCCACACGGAAGGCACATACCTCGGCCAAGTTATCCTTCACCTCCATATTTCAGAGGAACGCAATGATCCCCTCATCAGAAATCATGCCATCCTAAGTTGATAGGAACGACTATAAACTTGGCGCAACACATCCTATCTTGACCAAGGACTCTGGATAAATATGATGCGCTAGGAGTCGAATACCGATAAGAAGACTACACCCATACCCCAAGCAACAGTTCAACGAGACACAATAATATGGAAAAAAAGGAAAAATGCAAGCCAATACATGACTTCGTCCACAACCCAAACCATTTATCAATTCTAAATTGGTCAATATTTACAATCTAATTTAGCGTTAAATACAAATCTAATTTAACCAGTCTAAATTACAAAAATTGATTTACAAACCTAACTTAACATGATATACAATTCTAATTTAGCAAGTCTAAATTACAAATTTAGACAATAACTATATATCAATTAACATTAATCACATGTCTAATTTTAGCAAGTCTAAACTACTACTAGTTAATAATTTGCAATTCTAATTTAACCTTAATACAAATCTAATTCACAAGTCTAAAATTACAATTTAGAGATTAATTACAAATCAATCTGACATTAACAAAATCTAATTTAGCAATACCAATATATAAACAACATTCATGATATCAAGTATAAAGCTTATGATTATAATGCTAACAACTAATTAACTTCCAACACACTATCTAGCCATAACAACAGTATTAAGGTTTTACCAGCTATCAATTAAACATTAAGCTCTTAGGTAAAAACAAGTTTGACAGTAAACAAAGTTAACTTTTCCTTAAAAATGCCCTTGCTTTAAAATCGAGGCATGAATTGTTGACAGTAAGGTCAAGACGTTGTCAGACATGAAATCAATCGCCTTCGAGGTAAATTCTAATTCCATGTTGTCTTTAATCATAAAAGGTTTCGCCTACCATAAATTTACGGTCATGAATAAAATCGCTTCCATCCCTATCATTTAGATTTATTGTCATTAATTTACTGCATTTTAAATTTACTGTCATGTAATAAATTGACTATGTCATTTGGATTTACTGTCATTAACTTACTGCCATTTAAATTTACTGTCATGTAAATAATTGACTGTCATCACCAGTATGTTACCCAATCATTGTAGTTGCATTTCTAACCAATGAGTTACAAGTAAGGATGTTCAAGGAATATACATGCGCTAAATTAAATGATTGTCCGAGGGAGTACTGGGCACACAACTCGCTAGGAGAACACACAGAGCAATGGATTCACTGAGAAATGGATTCCCAGAGCAATGGATTCATTGAGAAATGGATTCACTGAACAATGGATTCATTGAGCAATGGATTCGCTAAGCTATGGATTCGCTGAGCAATGGATTCGCTGAGCAATGGATTCTCTAAGTTATTGTAACTCCCCATATTTTAGCTTTAGGTACTTAGAACTTTGATTTTTTTTTCTCATCTTAATAATTCATTTCTTAACAACTATATGGACTCAGTGAAACTGATGTACACATGTGAGAGGTGTACATCTAGACTTATTTGCGAGTTGTACAATATTATATTTGTAGTTATATGTTTGTGATGATGATGATTATGTGATTTAGTTAAACATGTAAATTAAATGTGGAAATTTGGTACATGGATACCAGTTTAAGTTATGTTGTGAATGCATAAGATATGCAAGGCATGATAAAAATAAACATACATTCTTAATTGAATGTCAATACAGATATGGATTCTTGTATGAAATTATGACATATATACATGGATATGAGTATTGGTGAACTAAGTTGCAAGTTGACAATTTATGTAATGACCAAATGACTGTATTGTTGACATAATTTGGATGTCGTAGACATCCAAAAGATAGTGTATGCTATAAGTTGTACTTATGATTTAATTTATGGTTTCAAATATTACTATGATCTGTGGTAAGTGTGGTTTTGACAGGACGCACAACTTGCCCAGAGTGGTTATTGATGACTTGACTCTAAGAATAGTAGTTGCACAATAGGGCTTGATGTAGGGTGTGGACCCTAGTTCTATAAGGAGGGGTGGAGGTATTTCCCACCATTTATCCTTCGAAACCTAGAGTCATGGGAGGGTTGTGTGAAGTCACGCTCCCCTAGACGTGTGATGGCGACTGCTAGTTGTCTGTTGGGGAAGCTTGGTTGAGATGTATGACACTTCCTCTTATGGGTTCTAGATGGAGTTAGGTCAATATAGTTGACGCTCCATCTTAGTCCAACAGAGGAAAGGATAGGATGGAAGATGAAAGTAGGTTAGGAAGGAAGGATGCTTCGATGTTAGTTGAGAATACTGATTGGGGATTAGAGATGCCACTATTATTTACTCATTTGATTCCTACCATGTTTAAAACCCTCTTTGATTTCCTATTGATATTTTAAGTGTGTTAATGAGTTATTCATGAATTGGTGTAATTTTGTTCGTTAAGATTATTAACTGATGCATTACTTGATCTGTTGTCCTACATGTCTTGGTGATCATATAGGAACTATGCACTAGAGGCAATGGTTGTTTATCATTAGTACATACATAAGATATGTGTCCGCTAGCTACGCACACATACCCTACCTATGTACACTAGTACAATTAATTAATGTATTAATTATTAAAGTAAATTATTAACTATTTAATTGAATGTTTATTGAATATGTAAATTATATTGCATACAAAATATCTAGAAGCATTAAATATCTTATTGACTTCGATAGATGGTGGGTATGATGAATTGAATGAGCATGGTGGAGTGTTATGTACATTTTGGGGAAAATTGTCAAAATACATTTATTAGCTAGAAAGACTTTCATTTTATTTATTGTTGTTTAATGCAAGTCATTTATATTTTAGTCTTATTTTAATATTTTCCCAAAATCTAGATAAGGGAGGTTGATGGATAATAATGAGGGTGGTTGAGGATATTTGGGGAAGGGTGTATGGAACTTGATAAATAGAGGGGGGATGGAGAGGTTTGAGGAGGATGGGAGGTTGTGAGATTCTTGGAAGATATAACTCCTGTGATAGATTTCTTTAAGAAATTGTGCTTTGTTGTTCTTGGATTCAGGGGCACGGAGGGCCAAGAAACCAAAGGGTTTCTTGGAGCTAGAAAGTCGGCTAGGCTCCTAGTTGGCAGGGAGGATTCCGTTGTTTCACTCTGGGCAAGGGGGAAAAGAATGCTTGGAAGTGCCTAGGACTACATTACAACCGACGAGCTTCGACAAGCTAAGGAGGAGGTATTTTTCGGTGGTATTTGGTTATTGATATTTTTTATATACTTTTGTTTTAAGTTCTAACTCATAGAGTTAACATATTACTTATTTCATCATGTTATCTAAATTTATCATTGAGCAAATGTAAAAGAATTGTGTAAATAAACATCAATGGAATTATGCTAAAATGAAGTTGTTATCGTGTATGTATAAAATGAAAGATTATTTGTTTAGCATCCTGATGTAGGGTGTTACATATGATATAAGAGCCCGGTTTCAAAACTGAAACCTGAGCTTGACCACCCAAATCTCTAAGACTTTGAAAAAAAATACATAAATAAATAAATAAATCCCCTTAATCCAACTGCTCCTCCCCCCCTATGACTTAACTTCCCATTAAGCTAGAATACAAGGATCTGCTTACGGGAAACCATTTCTTTGTTGGGGTTTCCCTAAGAACAACATCCAATGCTTTTATAAAGTCCCGAGGAAGAGCCACATGATCCTTTTTATTTTTCAGAAACTCATTCAAGTCCTTCCCATCATTCTTTGAAGCAATCTTAAGGCTTACCTTGAACAATTTCTCATCTCTACTACTGACTCCTCCTTCACAATCAGAACCAGATAATTGATGCGCTTCAACATTAAAGGCCAAAATGCCTTTGGTAGATTTTATAGGAAAAGAAACAACAAAATCCATTTTTTTCTCCTTCTGAAATTCAATAGCACTGTATAAGCTCTTTCGACCATCAAAAGAAGGGAGAGCATTGGATAGAAGAATAGAGTTTTCTTAAACTAATTTGCATTTAATACACCTAGCCACCTCCTTGGATGACTTGTGTCGGCTTATCACGATCGCTCATTTGTTGTGCTGGATTCGCTCAAAAAAAAAAAAAAAAAANATTCTTCATAATTTGTGGTAAAGACCTTGGAAATTTCAAAACAAATTGAATTTTTTCTTGAACGTTTTTAGTTATTTCTATCTGAGATATATGTTATAAAAAAAAATTGGGTATTCAGTGCATGTTGAACATCTGCTTACAGTTTGTTGTCTCTCATTGGGTTTTTCCCAATTTCCGTTATAATAAACTGGGCGCGATGGCATTCAATCGCTAACAATAGGTTTTCGTTGTAGGTTTGTAGTCCTATAGATTTAAATAACAACACATGAGTCTAGCTCATTTCCATTGATGGGTTGTTCTACTTGCCTTCCTAGATGCATAGCCAAATCTTCTATATCCATCCTCATTTCCCAATATTAGAGAACCAATTATAAAAAAAAAAATTATAGGCATCCTTCAATCTATTACCCGCAACGTTTCTGGAGACATGGGATGCTAAAGGACCTAAAAGATTCTCAGGACCGTGATGAAAATTATCATTACAGTGAGTCTCTATGGAAGGGAAAAGGCCTGAAGGACCAGCTTGGAATTCACAATCATTTACATTTTTTTTGTTCATTATGAGTTGTGCCATTATTAACCTGAGTATCACCACATGGCTCCAAATGCTGCAACCCTTCTGTGACAGAGCCACTAGTAGACACATGCATAATAAAAATGTCAAAGAGTTCTAAATCTTCAGTAAGTGTCATTGGTAAAATCTTTGGTAAGTCTTTTAATGTTTCATCCAAACAAATTCTACCTGGATCAAGAGTTCCATCGTTTCCCTTAGGAATTGCAAATGTTTTGAGAGTGGAAGATCCCCACATGTTTCTGGCCAGTTAAAATTACCTCCAAACAAAGAGGATTTAGTTCCTGTCTAATGGCATAGAGAAAATCATAGTCGTCTACCATAGTAATAACATCATTTTCTTGATCTGTCTTGATCTATATAAATTATGATGATTTCCGAAACATGACTGATCGAACTTTGGTCATTTTTTTTATCCAATAAAACTTCAAAGAAATCCTTCCTATTTCACTTCCTTATCTTCGGCCTGCCTATCTTCATTCTTCGGAAGGTCGAGGGAAGGAAGGTCATTGAGATGGAAGTTCATGTGCATGAACATCCTTATCTTCGACCTGCCTATCTTCATTCTTCGGAAGGTTGAGGGAAGGAAGGTCATTGAGAGGGAAGTTCATGTGCAGTAACAGGTGGTACGATTAGTTCCCATCCTTCAGTTTACTGCTAACCCCTAGATTTGTTTTCATGATGATTCAATAAATTAAATTACCCCTACTATTATTAAGGACTTTCCTTTAAACTAAATGTTATTTTATGGATGAAAATAAAACAATTTATCAATTCGGTCCATGCAGGAACAACATTTCCAATCTCCTCTCATTTTCAGGTGCTTTTCGTTATCCGATGTTTATGATAAAACATTTCCAGTAGTGAGCCCTGTCGTGAGGAAATCCACCAGGCTATCGTACTTGGCATAAATGGTAATGAGTTTATTGCCTAAAAAAATGTCTCGGCATATAAAACCTGCCTGAATGATGTGAGTGTGGATTAATTGTTTAGCATGTCGGCTGGTTTGAAGACCATATTATCTGTCTTGAGTATCATATATTTGGTAACGTCTACAGTGTTCCTTCTCTTAGAGAAAGTGGATTTTAGGCACCAAATTTTTGTTGTATGGGAGAGTATACTATTCAAAATTACATGTAGATATTTCACCTAGTCTAGTGGTAGGTACCATGGGAATGAATCCTGATTTTTGCAATTCAAATCCTCTGAACACCTCTTACCTACAAATTTAACCATCAAAAATTACCATCACCATCATGGTGAGTAGCCAAGTAACCAACACCATCAGGACAGAAGAAGAAGATGGTATTGTTTGTTAGGCCAGGTCTTACTCATCTTCAACGTAGAAACACTGCAATCATTGCTCTTTCTAAACTACCCAATTGCAACAACAACGATCACAATGCTCCCAACGAGGTGATATTGTTGTGTGAGAAGAGTCGATCGAATGACGTCCTGCACAGTATTAAGAATCAGTCTTTGGAATCCTCTGCTTATCACAGTGTTTTGCAGGGTTGCATCAAAAGAGGGGTGTTTTCCAACAGTTCTAAGTCATAGTCATTGCCAAATATTCACTAGTGTGAATATTCACTAGGGTGACACCAAAACGATAATGACGTTCTTAAAATCGATTTGAAACCTGTTGATATATTCAGTGGAAAACAAAATTTTATCACTTCAGAAAAGAGGTCATTTATATCCAACCGTACATCTGTTCTTCATAAGTCTACCTAATCTTTTGTTAACTACAAGTCACGTGACAATGTCATCCAAACTAATATTCAATGAGACCAGGTTGCATGTAGATGGTATTCAATAAGAGCAGGTTGTGTGTAGATGGTGGCGATTTGATCGATCCACTTGTATCCATAATGTTTAGCATCCATAACGTATCCTTCATCTTCACCAAGAACACTAGATCTAGTAGAATATATGATAGTTGACGTGGGAATGCATCCAATAGCCTTTTAAGATGATTTACAGCCTCATCAAACCACCCCTCCTCATGCATTGATAAGGGTCTGCTAAAGTCAATATTATTCAATGATATTTGAGAAGCCATCTTGATATCCTCATGCTAGAAAGATCCTCGATTGGAGGGCGGTCGATTTTGTCAAGCTAGCCTCTGTCTTTCCATACCATTTAATGAAGTTTATAATATAGGTAATCCATTGCAATTGTTGACACCTTCACTTTATCACGTGCAGGACAAGGAAGATATGTATAAGATATTTCTTACTCATATTTTAATAAATTCTACCAAACTTTATTTTATTCTAGAAAAATTAACTTCACTGACAACGTCAATTTTCTTCTCAGTGTTAATTAACTTCATTGAAAAGGCCAATTTTCTTTTCAGTGTTAACTCGCGGCTGGTGAACAAGGTAGTTTAAAAAAAAAATTAAAAAAAATAAAAAACCTAAATGTCATTAACTTCATTTAGACTTAGTTATAATATATTAATTAAAATTGTATATAATATATTAATTAAAACCATAATTATTATAATGAGTTTATAAATAGAGTTCTAGGTTATAATGAGTTTATAATGACTTTAGGTATTGACAAAGGGAAAGCAAGTCTGTTGAATATCTTGCAATTTACTTAATTTATACAATGTCACTCTCGGTCTTGGTTACTATTGAATTGTATCAAGTATGAATTCAAAATTTTGAAATGAGTAATCATATAGGTTATACCATTTAATAAATTATTCAATGAGCATGCTTCAAGCTCGAGGATTTTTTTTTTTTTTTATAATACAATTTGTAAAAACAAAGCTTCAGGAATCAAATTGCATCGATCTGCGTAGCAAAGACCATATTGTATTAATTTTCAAAGTTTCCAAAGGTATATTACAATTTGCAAAACAAAGCTTCTAGAATCAAATTGTATCGACCTGAATAGCGATGACGATAATGTATTGATTTTCAAAGTTTCTGACTAGTTCACTACACCAAATATCAAAGTGTGCGTATGTTAATGGAATTCACTACACCAAATTAATGGAATTTGATGCTTGTGTATGATGGCCGGAAAGCACAGTTGGGATAAGGATGGACGGTTCATAAACTTTTCTTTTTTCAATGTTTCATAAACTTAATCTTTTATGTCTCTAAAATTTTGGATCAAGAGATTTATATCTCCAAATTTCTGTATAGGCTTCCAAAATGAAAATACCGCTACATCCTTGAAAATTCTATTACATTTATAACTGAAAATTGATTACTGCTCCACGACCACAGTAGTCCATGCAATCCATCGATCTGATTCCCAATTTTTCCGCAAGATTAGTATAAAAGAGACCTAAATATATGTGCAACACACCTAATAGAAAAACACGTTTATTAATGAAACTGTACATTCTATAGCGCGTTCGCCCTTTCTATGTCTATGTGATAGTAACAATGTTTAATCTAAACAATGGAGTTAATACACATGGAATATGCAAGATCCCTTTACTACTCATCTAATATGAAACCTTAGCATTGCAATTTCTATATGCACATCATATAAGCTATAAGTGCATTCATATTAAGGTTTAGATGGGTCTGAGAATATTATTTCTCAAGCTCAGTTTAGATGGGAATTATCAACCCTTGAATGTTTAGAAGGGCATTCACCTATAGGCCTTGTGAGATTATCTTTTGGGGATCACAAAAGATGGAATGATCAATTGAGGAAGCTAGTCTGTGGGCACAGGAACCGAACCAACCAATATGACAGCTGCACTCTATCGTTGTTAGTGGCTGTGAGTTTGAGGTAGTGTAGGCTAATCATCTAAATGTGGCCTTAATCTATGTCAATCATCTAAAAGTGGCAATCATATGGTCGTACAGTAATTTCTTAATATGATTAGGCAATTGTGAAAAAGTAAACAGGTTAACGGATGCATTCATAAATGCAAGGAAGTTATGAACAATAAATCATATTCATTGATTTAGGAGGACGACTAAGAATATGTCAGCATCTTCAATTGTTATCCATAGTAAAATATGTAAAGTATTAATGTCAAAAGATTAAGTAACAGTAAAATATGTTATTGGAATAAATCAATCAGATTAATAAAAGAAAATATCATATATATTTAAACTATAAATATGGCGCATGGAATTGGGTAGTTGTTTAGCTACCTTGTTATGGAAATAATGTGGCATCAAAAGTATAAGCCCATCCCATTGAAATAAGGAAACCCACTTAATCCCCAATTAGTGTCCTTAACTAAGAACCAAGATGGAAAATTGACATTCAACCCAAGTCACCATAAGAGTGGGTCTCATGAGGAATTTGCATGCATTCAAAGCATTACCAAAGTACATGGCATTGTGAGCAACACAATGATTGTAAGCGTAGAATTATGTAACGATTTCAA
>JZKD02S1600402.1:670392-696633 GCA_000966675.3 Picea glauca
CTTTTAAATTTACCTCTTTCCATTTTCATTTAAAACTCAAATTGGCAAGTGTGGAAAATTACCTTTTTCGCCTTTCTCTTTTTAAATAATAAATTTTAATTAGCATATGTAACAAAACAAAATTTTCCCCTTTTTCACCATTCTTAAATTTTATTCCCCAAAAGTTTTTATAAATTAATTGAATTGCTTAGCCCCTTACCGTCACATGATTAATGATTATTATTATATATATATATCTATATATATATATATATATATATATATATATATATCACTTAGACCTAGATTTTATTTTCCTAGGTTGGGCGGAATTTTATTAGTGAAATTGTATTAAATATTTCTTATCACATTATTCATTCTAAGACCATCTAGGTTTATTCACTTATTAGTTAACAATGCAACATGCCCTTCAGGACACACTAGGTGCTCCAAGGGTGCCACTCACCTCATTTTGTTTCCCTTGTGTGACGTTCCCTTCAAGACGCACTATGCACTCCAAGGGTGCCACTCACCTCTTGACTGACTTGGTAGACATAAAAAACCCCTGAAGTCAATACTCTGCCAGATGATCTTGTGGGAGACTAAGGGCCTCTAAGGAATAAGGCCCCTGCCTTATTGTGCACCTCTTAGAATCCTTGGGAGTGACTGTCGCAGTCTTCGCTCACAACATCGTGGGTCTTCTCAAACTAGGTAATCATTAACATATAGTTCGAGCCATGGTTGGAGCGATAGTAAGATGTGGAAAGGATTCTTTCCACACCTCTCCCTCAATGTCTCTGGTTATCGTGCACGACCCCTTTACTCCACATGTGAGTCTAGTCAGAAATATATCATCAGCCTGCATCATTAGCGATTCATGTCAGAAATAATATCCATAATCATATCATCTAATCAGATGCACAAATTTCATATATACAACAATCAAACCCTAATAGTCCACTCCTCGACTCAATTCGGAGTCGAAGGGGCTTCATTGATGCCTCTACATCCTCGAGGTATAAAATCCTACAAACTCAGGAAAAATGAGTCAATAGCACTTATCTATGTCAATACAACAAAATAACATGTCATCAATTCATAACGCCTCATAATAATAATCAAATGCCCAATAGTATAATAATCTAGATCACTTGCAAGAAAGTGTCCTCAAAGAATAAGTTCCCTCATTGTGCGTATGAGCGGGATGTTACATACACGTCCCAAAGTTTCCCAGTATATAAGTGCTGAAATAATGTGTATCACAGTATCATAAGTCTATCTATCAAACAAAAATGGAAACTACTGGCGCATATCATATGCGTCCTCCCAGGTTGATGAGTGCAGACTATAGTTGTCCCAATGGAACTTGACTTGACCTATTGTTCGACATCATAGCTATCGAATACGATGATCCAGGATGTGGATCGGCTCAGTCGTGAGTACCCCCTTGTCCTATACTTACAAGGAACTCATATCAATAACATGTGTAGGATCACTGATAAAATGTCTCAAAACAGATACATGAAAAACATCGTGGATACGCCTCAAAGAATCAGACAAGGCTAGTCGATGGGCCACTGGCCCCTTTCTCTCCACAATCTCGAAAGGTCCCATGAACCTAGAAGATATTTTAGCTCCCTTTCCAAACTTGATCGAACTCTTATGAGGTTTTACCTGCAAGAAGACTCGATCGCTTACTTCGTAACTATAGTCGACATGGTGCTCATCGACATAACTCTTCTGTCGATTATGTTCTTCTTTGATCCTTTGTCTTATTGTTTGCATCTTCTATTCCATTTCTTGGATCATTTTTGGTCCCACCAGGACCATATCCTCAAGCCGATCTCAACTCAAAAGCGTCTGACATGGTCACCCGTAAAGAAACTCAAAAGGCGTCAGGTTAATGGTGCTTTGGTAGATGTTGTTATAAGCGAATTCTTGTAGTGGAAATAATTCTTCCAAATTCTTTTGTTAGTCCATTACGTACATGTGCGACATGTATTCCAAGGTTTGGTTGGTTCATTCGGTCTGCTTGTCAGTCTTCGGTTGATATGTAGTACTAAAGTTAAGTTGGGTTCCCAAAGCCTCTTGGAAACTAGTCCAAAATTGTCCAATAATCAACAATCCTCGATCAGATATAATCCTCTTAGGCATGCCATGCAGCCTCACAATCACACTGATCAAAACTTTAGCTATGTTAGGTGCCTAATACGTCATACACACAGGAATAAAATGAACATTCTTCATCAGAGTGTTGTCTACTACGAAAATCGAGTCATGTCTCCTTGCTGTCAGTAGAAATCCAACAATAAAATCCATCGAAATAACCTCCCATTTCAATTATGGAATAGAGTGTGGTTGTAGTAATCCTATTGGACATCTATGTTTGGCCTTTACCTATTGACATTCTATACATCTAGCCACATAGTTGACTATGTCTTTCTTCATTCCTTTCCATAAGAATAATGGTTTAAGTTCCGCTCTCATCTTCGTGACTCTTGGGTGAGCCATGTATACTGATCTATGAGCATCGTTTAGGATCAATCTCCTCAACTCGTCGTTCGGTGGTACATAAACTCAATTTTTAAAACTTAATAATCCATCGTCGTCAAATGTAAATCATTCAAATCTTGGTACCATCATTGTGTTTTGTCCGATAAAATCCTCGACCTCTTTGTACTAGTCATCGTCGCGCTGTAAAGTTAGAATCTTTTCACGTAGATTCATATGAAGAGGCAACACCAAGAATATGTGTGGTATCCGACTTAATGCATATGCCACTCGGTTCACTGTTCCTTTTATGTAAGAAATTTTGAATTCGTACTCGCTAAGCATTTATGAACAATGTCATTGTCTTCAGGTCGCTTTGTGTAAAGATGTGTTGTATTCCACAGTGGTCCGTCTTTAGTTCAAATTTTCGTCCAACAAGGTAGTGTCTCCAAATATTCAAGGGATAAACAATGGCTAACAACTTGAAATAGTGCATCGCATAGCTCTCCTCATGCCTTCTTATTTTCCTCGAGATGTAAGCGATCACTCGACTGTCTTGCATCAAGACTCTACCTAAACCTTCCCTAGATTTGATAGTGCATACCAAGAAGTCTGGGTCCATGTCCAGGACCTTTAGTATCGGTGTCGTTGTCAACAACTCTTTGAGCCTCTGAAATTCTTCTATGCATTTCTCAGTCCAAACAAACTTATTGTTCTTCTTCTGCAATTCCGTGATTGGATTTGCTATCTTCGAAAATCGCTCGATGAACTGTTGATAGTATCCTTCTAAACCCATGAAGCTACATACTTATGGTACATTCATTGGCACATGCCATTCCATAATAGCCTCGACCTTTGTTGGATCCTTGATGATACCTTCATCGAAGATGACATGCCCTAAGTAGTGAATCTTTGATTGATAAAACGAGAATTTGGACAACTTTCCATGCAATTTGTGCTCTCGCAGACACTATAGTACAAAGCCAAGTGCTTGTCATGCTCCTCCGTCATGTTAGAGTAAATCCAAATATCGTCAATGAATACTTGGACGAACTTTTCCAAGTACTCGCACAACACCCCATTCATTAAGCTCATAAATACCCCTGGGGAATTTTTCAGTCCAAACGGTAAAACCGTAAACTCATAATGTCCAAACCTCATCTTAAAGGTGGTCTTAAGGACGTCATCCTCCTTGATCCGTAGCTATTGATACCTTGATCGCAAATTGATCTTGGAAAACATTGTCACACCCTTCATTTGATCGAATAGATCATCAATCCTTGGCAATGGATACTGATTCTTGATCATTTCCTTGTTCAATTGACGGTATTCAATGCAGAGCCTCCATGACCCATCCTTATTTTGTATGAAAATAACAAGCATGCCCAATGGTGACACACTTGGACGTATAAGTCCCAGGTCCAACAACTCCTTCAGTTGAATTCTCAACTCGTGTAACTCCAGGGTCGACATATGATAAGGCATTCTCGCTATTGGTTCAGTCCTCGATTTTAGGTCTATGGTAAAATCCAATTCCCTCTTCGACGACATCCTAGGTAACACCTCCAGAAAGACGTCTGTAAAATATCTCACCACTGGAAGGTGTTCTAGACCTTCTGCTACTCCCTTCTTGTTTAACGCAAGGATCACAAAAAGCTTAAATCCCTTGCACATGCTCTTCCATAGCTGTAAGGAAGAGATGAACCTCAAGGAAACTCCCTGATTCCATCCTACAATCACGCGTATTTTTTGCTCATCATCGACCAAGCTCAACCGTTTCATCTTATAGTTGAGTATCGCCTCATGCGATTCCGACTAGTCCATACCAATCACGATGTCATAAGATCCTAATATTGTGATGTATAGGTTGGCCCTAGTGACAAACTATCCCAGGTTAAGGGTACAACCCATAACCTTTCCTCGAACCTTCTATTTGGCTCCCAAAGCCATCTCTACAAAGATAAACTCATCCTATTCGACTACATTTACCTTAATACTTTTTAGAGCTTCACCAGAAATGAAACTTTCGATAGCACCGAGATATATCAAAATACTAAGGGTCTAGTTAGTGATGGTACTTGACGTCTCGAGCACAGTCGATTAGTGCTTTGCCTGACGGTTATTCATCGCTTCATGAATCCGATGGGCCTTTCCCAAATCTCCCATGGTAGTGGATCTGGTTGATCTAGATGCTCTAGTCCTCTCCACTGGGCAGTCGTGTTGGTATTGTGGCTCCCCGCATGTCCAACATCCCTTCTTCCCTCCAGTACTCCTTGTACCCAAAGTAGAAGTTGACGACCCACCAACTTGGAATCCTAGTCTGTTCTTCTGAACAAAACTAAATTGTTGCTCCTGCGGTCAACGCTTCGGTTGATGTGGTGGTCCTCGGTAAGGAGTCTGTTGCTGAGGCACTGGTCGCCAAGGTGTAGTGAAAGTGGATCCCCTCAGGAAGCCATGATATCCTAGCATATGTATGACTAGTGTCTAATGTTCCTATGCACTAGATGACACCTGCTCTGCTGGTCTCATTGGAGTCCTGCTCTGACCCCCAATAACAAGATCCTCCTCTGCTAGGAGGGCCTTCTAGACAACATTATGAAATATCTGAGGCATCATAATCCTAACCTTTGGATGTAGGCTTCCATTAAGGCTAAACATGAACCTGTTGAACTTATGTTTCTCAGTATTAATATGCATAGCATACCGAAGAAACTCCATAAAATGGGTGGGCCTCATACTAGGGCACTACATGGTTTCCCTGTCATAAGGCATTGAATGCGTTGAGTTGAAGCTCAATGAATTCCTCTGATAGGTACCTCTCTCGAAACCATTCCTCAAATAGTTCCCATAAAACGTCTTCGACAACTATGTTCAATTGTGGCAGGAGCATCTTCCACCATAGAAGAGCGCTCCCCTTCAGTTGAAGGACCACCATGTGGACCTTCATGTTGGAGGTATATTCATGAAGTGAAAATCACATCACCATATTCTCCAACCATGCCTCGGCAGCTATGTCGTCCGGGGCACCAAATAACTCGAGAAATTTGACCTTCTTAAGTTCATCGTGAATGTTATCAATACCAACTGGAGAGCGCGGTGGACCCTCAAGGGGTGCCAACGCCCTAGCCTCATATCTATTCAAATAAATGATCAGTGCCTCAAACATTCATTGGAAAGACCTCATCAGCCCAACCACATCACCCACCGCTACCTTCTCCTGTCTGACAACCTGTTCGTCTCTCTAGGGTTAGACCCCTCAGGAGTGGATCCTACTAGAGGCATCGTGCCTCGTCCCCTAGCACCCCGTCATCTTCCTCTATGACGTCTTCTAACCATGATTACCTGCATGAATACAAGTCAACTTAATTAGCAACATTATTATCAAATATCATATCAACGAAAGCCGTAGTGATCCCAAGTTGCGGGTTGAACCTGCTCTGATACCATATGTAGCGACCCCATCGTTATGACTACAAGCGAAGCAGAAGTGCATTTTTTTTTTTTGGTTTAGGAAAGAAGGTGATGACGACAACAGTTGAAACATGCAATGTGACCATGAACCCCCACCCACAGAACAGGTAATAGAAAACTTTCACTCCACGCACTAAGATAAGAGCAACTAGGAGAAACATGCATAAAACAACAAGGAGAAATGACTACCCATCCGACGCAAACAAGGCCATGCCTACAATCTATGGGACAACATCCCCCTCCCGATACATTGGCCTTGATGACCAATGACTAGAGCCTCAAGGCGCACGAACCAAAGACGTGAAGGCGTTACAACCCAAGCGCTAATAACAACTTACAACAATCAACAACACCCACACAGAAGGGACAAACCTTGGCCAAGTTATCCTTCGCCTCCATCTCTCAGGGGAACACAATGATCCCCTCATTAGTAATCATGCCATCCCCAGGTGATAGGAACAACTATAACCTTGGTGCGACACATCCTATCTTGACCAAGGACTCTGGATAAATCCAATGTGCTGGGAGTCGAATACCGATAAGAAGAATACACCCATACCCCAAGAAACAGGTCGTCGAGACACAAGAAGACGACAACAAAGGAAAAATGAAAGCTAATACATGACTTCGTCCACAACCCAAACCATTTATCAAGTCTAAATTGGTCAATATTTACAATCTAATTTAGCGTTAAATATGTTGAAAAGTCAACACGAAACATGTGTCTAATTTACTTTTCCCTTAAATAAATTGGACAATAAATATTAATCTATTATCTCATTTATAACTGAGTGATTTGGCATTGTAACAGAATTATAAGTGTAGTTAAGTGAGTTAAGCTTGGTTGTACTAGTTGTAACTAAACTTGCACTAGTGAGAGCTTAGTGAATTAATTATTCATTAATTCACAATCAGTGAACTCACATGCAACTGGAGATTCACCATGGTTAACTACATGCATGTCAGATCCAGTGGAGACCCAATTGAGATAACAAGTGAAAGGGACAGTTTGGCTATCAGTTGTGATTTGAGTGAAGTGTAGTCATGCAATCACACATGCCGTGGATATGCTTATGATCATGTGCAAACTAAGAAATTCAAATTCAATTGTGAGAATTCTTATTGCAAGGATTGTGCAGAGGAGGCAGGTTGTTTGGAGACAGAAATTAGCACATGTATCTATTGAGTTTTGTATGACAGTGTGAGAAGATTGTATTGTATTGAGAGCTCTTGGATTAGAGTTTTGTGTGATATTGTTTCATGATCCATGATATACATAATATATGATAGTGGGGTTTTTAGCTTTACACTTTCCCGATAAAACTTTTGTGTTATGTGTTATTGATATTTCACTTTGTGATCGTGGTTTATTTTTCCACAAGAATAATAGTAGAAGAGATTCTGTATTTAACAATGGTATATAATTGTTAGATCAAGAGAATCACATAAATACTTAATTTGTATTGAAATTTCTACCTGGTATCAGAGCCACGGAGGCCACGGAGCCATGGAAGTGAGGTGCCAAAATAATAGTATTTTCGCAGGTCCCGTCTCTGGTAGGGTGCAAACCTTAGTACTGAAAACTATGCACATTTCTAGGAGTATAAATTCTCTCACCTTACTCAAAGGAGAGGTGTGAACTTCATTGAAATTCTCGCAGACTGCTTAAAGGAGAAGTGTGAACTTCCCTCACCCCACATTGCATTACAGTTTGAACTCCCTCAACAAGTTCGCAGGATATACATAGGTAGGGTGCAAAATTCCCTCAGGCTACTCTTAGGTGGGGTGCGAACCTCCCAGGGCAAGAGGAATTGTAGCAGTTGAGTTTTTTTGTGGTTGGATAACATTCGAATTTGTAGGATTTTCTTGCTGCGACAGTTTATTCAATATCAAAATGTCTTCCAATGGCTTGAGGTTGGAGTATGCACTCGAGGGTAGCTCGAACTATATTGCTTGGAAGGATAGGATGGAGGCAGTACTCGAAGACAATGGCTTGAAGGATTACATTGAAAAAGATGTTCCTAAGCCAGATGCGACAGACACTGCAAATATTGATGGATGATGAAAGAAAGTGGAAAAGGTGAGGAGGATTCTTTTGGAGGGAGTACGATACCACATTGTCTCAAGTCTCCATGGGAAAACCACACCACATGCAATGTGGAAGTTTTTGACAGATCTATTCCAAAACAACAACGACCATAGGAAATTGGCGCTCAAAGAAAAACTCAGGAAGATCAAGATGGAGAAGGGCGACACCATTCTAAAATATCTCACGAATTTTGTCCAATGTCGGGGTGATCTTGGAAGCATGGGAATAACAGTCGTTGTTGATGATTTGGTGAGCCTGGCTCTCCTAGAACTTCCCAAGAGTTGGCATAGTTATCAAGACTCTATCAATGGAAGGGAAAAATTGCCAGATTGGGAATGACTATGGTTGGATCTAGTGCAAGAGGAGTTCAGTCGGAACACCGGAGATGGATCTTCATCAAAGCGTGATGATAAAGAGGATTGTTCTTTGACTACCAATGAAAGGAAAGGGAAAGGGAAGAAATTCCATTCAAAATTCGAGTCTAAAGTCAAGAAGCTGGATTTTTCCAAAGTGAAGTGTTTTCACTGTCATGAACATGGGAATCTCGCTACTAATTGTCCACAGAAGAGGAAGAACAAGACGGTTGCTAGAGCTGCAACTGGTGAGGCTCTTGTCTTGCAATTTGAACTTGACTTCGCTTTGATTGCATGCATCGATTCAAGTGCATCGGGATCAATGTGGTATTTGGATAGTGGTGATTACTTCCACATGACGAGAGATAAAGAGTATTTCATTGACTTGGAGGAGAAAGATCTCAGAATGCATATAGAGATGGGCGATGATGGAAGATACAATGTGACTAGTATTGGTACCATTACCTTTCAAAGGGAGTCAGGTAAACCATTTCAATTGAAAAATGTTATGCATGTTCCAGGTCTGAAGAAAAACATGGTCTTAGTCACAATGTTGGAGGACAGAGGCTATGATGTTGTTTTCAGCAGTGGAAAATCCTACCTGCAACATAAAGCAACAAGTCAAATCAAGAAGATAGGGATTCGAGTTAAGAATCTCTACATGCTGGAGGTAGATGGTTGCGGTGCCATGATGGGAAAGGTAGAAAAAGTGGTGAGTCGGGATGAGGGAGAATTATGGCATAGGCAATGGGGCCATCTTCATAATGGAGCCTTAAAGATCATGCAGAAAATATCTACTAGAATTCCAATGGGAACACTTGCTCAGTTAGATCAGTGCAAGGGGTGCACCCTGGGGAAGTATGTAAAGTCCACTTTTCATGAAACAGAGAACTATGCTTCGGTAATCTTGGAGAGAATTCACATAGATGTGCGTGAACCATTCTCGGTTTCTTCAACAACAAAACATAGGTATTATGTTATTTTTGTTTATAACTTTTCTCGTAAATGTTGGATATTCTTCATGCAGAAGAAGGATCAAACATTCTCAAAGTTCTGTGAGTTTAAAGAATTGGTGGAGAAAGAGTCGAGGAAGCAAGTGAAGTCTCTAAGGAGCGATAATGGTGGATAATACATCTCTAATGAATTCAAAGACTTCTGCAGCAGAGAAGGAATTCAAAGAGAAATTATAGCGCCTCATAACCCACGGCAAAATGGGGTCGCAGAGAGAAAGAACATAACGATCGTGAGTGTAGCACGAGTGATGTTGCATGATTAGGGCCTACCAATGCATTTGTGGGCAGAAGCATGCAATACTACGGTTTATGTGCAGAACCATTGTTCTCATAAAATACTTGGCATGAGTACACCTAAAGAACCTTTCACAGGTATGAAACCAGATGTTTCTCATTTTAAAATTTTTGGCTCATCTATTTTTGTGCATGTGACCAATGATTCCAGGAAGAAGCTGGAACCGACTGTTGAAGTTGGGATGTTTATGGGGTACAAAGAAACACCCCATAATTATTGTGTGTATTTTCCAAACAATAAGATGATTGTTATGCGACAGGATATAAAATTCGATGAGGAGAAAGGCATGCGGTTGTCGCTTGAGAGGGAGCTAGACTTGCATGCATACGAGGAACTGTTGGTTCCCAAAGATGAGTCTCAAGATGTGGATCAAACACATGAGGAGATTCATGGAGTGGAGGAAACCACTCAAGCAGAGCCATCCATCAGAAATGGCAGAAATCACACCATGGAAGCTGACAGATTGAGACTAGATGCTGCACAGGATGTAGTAGCCCCTACTTCACAACACAGACAGAGACAATATCCTGATCGATTTGTTGGATACATGGCTCTCATGAGAAAATGTATTGTGACTAAACCATATTCCTTTCAAGAAGCAATGCAGGATCCCACTTGGGTTGATGCTATGGTAGAGGAGTATGATTCCATTGTAAAAAACAGTGCATAGGAAATTGTCCCAAGACCAGTCGACAAATCAGTGGTAGGTTCGAGATGGATCTACAAGGTAAAGCAAGCTGCTGATGGGAGTGTGGAGAAATAAAAGGCCAGTTTTGTGGCCTGAGGCTTCTCACATATCGAGAGGATAGATTATGATGAGACCTTTACACCTATCGTAAGTTACTCTTCCATAAGATCCATCCTTGCACTCTCAGCATAGATGGGTTGGCGCATTCATCAGATGGATGTAAAAACTGTGTTCCTCAATGGAATCATTGAGGAAGAAGTGTACATTGAGAAGCTATAAGGTTTTGAGACCTTTGATAGGGACTCACATGTGTGTAGGCTCAAGAGAGCACTATATCGGTTGAAGTAAGCACCTCGTGCTTGGTACACTCAGATAGACAACTATTTCACCGGATTGGGCTTCACCAAAAGTGAAGCAGATCAAAACCTATACCAAATTGTGGTGGAGGATAAGATTTTAATCATTGTGCTTTATGTTGATGATTTAATACTAACTGGTGACGAGAAGTTGATACACTCATGCAAGGAGGACCTTGCAAAACAGTTCGAGATGAAGGATTTGGGCCTTCTTCATTATTTCCTTGGATTGGAAATATGGCAGCGAGATGTTGAACTTTTTGTGTCTCAAGGCAAGTATGTAAGGGAGATACTGGGTAAGTTTCATATGGAGGGTTGCAAACCCATGGATACTCCTCTTCTAGGAAACTGGAGGAAAGAGGATGCTACTTTTGGAGAGGTAGTGGATGCTACTATCTATCGACAGTTAGTGGGTTCGCTAATGTATTTAGTGAACACGAGAATGAACATTTGCTATGAGGTTAACCAACTAAGTCAAGTGATGGTTAAGCCTACCAAAATCTTTTGAAAGGCGGGTAAGCATGTAATGAGATATCTGAAGGGCACATTTGAGTATGGATTATGGTACAGACAGATGGATGAGGTGAAGTTGCATGGCTTCACAGATGTAGATTGGGCGGGCAGCCCAATGGACAGAAAGAGCACATCAGGGGGGATTCTTAGTATCATATCTATAACTGTTTCTTGGTACAACAAGAAACAAAGATCCATGGCACTTGGTTCAGCGGAAGTGGAATACATGGCAGCAAGTCAAGCTAGATGTGAGGCTATCTAGACGAGAAATATCTTGGTTGGCTTGTTTCGTTCTCATTTAGATCCGACAATGATTTATTGTGATAATCAGAGTTGCATTAAACTCTTGATTAATCCTGTGTTTCATGATAGATCTAAGCATATAGATATCCGGTATCATCATCTCAGAGATTGTGTGTAGCAGAAGATCATGTTGCTTCAATACATTCCTACAGAAGATCAGGATGTAGAAATTCTGACGAAGGCGGTATTTGAATATCATAGAGATAGGATTGGGGTGAAGGATAATCCCTTTCTTGTCAAGTTGTATGTGAGGCTATCTAGATGAGAAAGATCTTGGTTGGTTTGTTTGGTTCTCATTTAGATCCGACAATGATTTATTGTGATAATTAGAGTTGCATTAAACTCTCGATTAATCTTGTGTTTCATGATAGATATAAGCATATAGATATCTGGTATCATCATCTCAGAGATTGTGTGTAGCGGAAGATCATGTTGCTTCAATACATTCCTACAGAAGATTAGGATGTAGACATTCTGACGAAGGCGCTCACCAGGAGAAAATTCGAATATTGTAGAGACATGATTGGGGTGAAGGATAATCCTTTTCTTATTGAGAGGGAGTGTTGAAAAGTCAACAAGAAACATGTGTCTAATCTACTTTTCCCTTAAATAAATTGGACAATAAATATTAATCTATTATCTCATTTATAACTGAGTGATTTGGCATTGTAACAGAATTATAAGTGTAGTTAAGTGAGTTAATCTTAATTGTACTAGTTGTAACTGAACTTGCACTAGTGAGAGTTCAGTGAATTAATTATTCATTAATTCACAATCAATGAACTCACATGCAACTGAAGATTCACCATGGTTAACTACATGCATGTTAGATCCAGTGGAGACCCAGTTGAGATAACAGGTGAAAGAGACAGTTTGGCTATCAGTTGTAATTTGAGTGAAGTGCTCTCATGCAATAACACATGCAATGGATATGATTATGAGCATGTGAAAACTAAGCAATTCAAATTCAATTGTGAGAATCCTTATTGCAGAGATTGTGCAGAGGAGGTAGGTTGTTTGCAGAGAGAAATTGGCACATGTATTTGCTGAGTTTTGTATGACAGTGTGATACGATTGTATTGTACTGAGATCTCTTGGATTAGAGTTTTGTATGAGATTGTTTCATGATCCATGATATATATAATATATGATAGTGGGGTTTTTAGCTTTACGCTTTCCCGATAAAACTTATGTGTTATGTGTTATTGATATTTCACTTTGTGATCATGGTTTTTTTCCGCAAGAATAATACTAGAAGTGATTCTTTATTTAATAGTGGCATATAATTGTTAGATCAGAAGAATCACAAAAATACTTAATTTGTATTGGAATTTCTACAAAATACAAATCTAATTTAACCAGTCTAAATTACAAAAGTCAATGATTTACAAACCTAAGTTAACATAATATACAATTCTAATTTAGCAAATCTAAGTTACCAATTTAGACAATAACTATATATTAATTAACATTAATCACATATCTAATTTTAACAAGTCTAAACTACTACTAGTTAATAATTTGGAATTCTAATTTAACCTTAATACAAATCTAATTAGCAAATCTAAAATTACAATTTAGAGATTAATTACAAATCATTCTAACATTAACACAATCTAATTTAGCAATACCAATATATAAACAACATTCACAATATCAAGTATAAATCTTATGATTATAATGCTAACAACGAATTAACTTCCAACAGGCTGTCTTGCCATAACAACAGTATTAAGGTTTTACCAGCTATCAATTAAACATTAAGCTATTGGGTAGAAACAAGTTTGACAGTAAACAAAATTAACTTTTCCTTAAAAAGGCCCTTGCTTTAAAATCGAGGCATGAATTGCTGACAGTAAGGTGAGGACATTCTCATACATGAAATCAATCGCCTTCAAGGTAAATTGTAGTTCCATGCTGTCTTTAATCATAAAAGGTTGTGCCTATCATAAATTTACAGTCATGAATAAAATCACTTCCATCCCTATCATTTAGAGTTATTGTCATTAATTTATTGCAGTTTAAATTTACTGTCATGTAATAAATGGACTGTATCATTTGGATTTACTGTCATTAATTTAATGTTGTATAAATTTACTGTCATGTAAATAATTGACTGTCATCACCAATATGTTACCCAATCGTTGTAGGTGCGTTGCTAACCAAGGAGTCTAAATTAAATGATTGTCCGAGGGAGTATTGGGCACACAACTCGCTAGGAGAACACGCAGAGCAATGGATTTGCTGAGAAATAGATTCACAGAACAATGGATTCGCTGAGAAATGGATTCGCTAAGCTATGGATTCGCTGAGCAATGTATTCACTAAGAAAGGGATTCGCTGAGCAATGGATTCACTCAGCAATGGATTCCAAAACGTAGTCACCTCAACACGAAATGACTGGGAGAAAAAAAATGGAACTCGTTGGGCAAGTGATTCAAATCGCAGTCCTGAAAGGCATGAAAATCGGATGGATCAAAGAGGGGAATATGCTGTGAAAAAATATATTACAAGTGCAGTATAAATGGGTAAAATCGCAGCCACAATAAGAAATCTCTCCTTTACACAGGAGAGAAAACAATGCCCTTCATAGAGCATGGGCTACGTTTTACTGAACGCACGCTACCCAAGTTACCAAATTATATAAAACGTTGAAGGGAAATTGTGAGCATAACTGTGAAAGAAAAATAGCTAATTTACTATGAATACATCTAACCTTTTCACGTATGTTGCCATTAAGGGTGAAAACGAACCCGTTGATCTTGTTGATGTTTGGACAACATCCTGAGGACATTCTCTAAAGATAATAATTAACAATATAATTATTATTGATTATTAAATATAGTATATAATAAGTAAATGATAATAATAAATAGTTATTGATTATTCAAGGGACACATCCTTTCATGGATGGTCACCTTATGTTCCATATATATGGAACACTCATCATTGTAATAATATATCGAATATCTCTCATATCTCATATGAATAAAAACTAACATGCTATCAAAGCGGGACTGGGCTTGACTCCCTCATGGGAGGGCCGAGGAAAATGATTTTTTTACTTCAGATAAACTCTAAGACAATGTTGTGATTAATGGATATTTCGAAGAGGGGTCATGGATTTTTTCCAATGAGACACTCAAATGTTTTTCATGTGACACTTAGCACATGCTGTGGATATAAAGAATGTTGTATATTGTGAGGTAGATATACAAACGATAGATGGAAGTCCTTAAAAGAGTGACGACAACCATATGTTAAATACCCAATCACATCCTCTCCACAAACCTCGCAACGATATCTAGGTGCAACTAGAACTCACCTGATGTGAAGTCGGTGTTCAGGATGAGTACGACTATGGTGTTGGGGAGTAAGCACATTGGGAGATTTAGAGCACGAGTCATGGAGGTTGAAGATACAGGGCGAGCATTGGAATCTGAAACCATCACTGGGTTCATTGCAACTGCTGCATTGGTATTTATCTGTGACATGCACATAGCTTATGTCATGATAATTACGACTAAGTTGTCAAAGCACCTTCCACGCCATGCGCCAATTTATGGTTATTACCCAAAACAAAGAAGTGAATCTCTTCTAAAGCGTGTGATGAACAAGTTACGAATGTTATATATAATTTCAGCTTGAAATTGCATCAGATACCTTTGCGACCTCTTAGTTTATAACCGGCCTCATAAATGAATGGCTGTAATTAGACGAGTTGAAAGGTTTCCACCAATGCTTTGGGATGCATTGAAAACTTGGGAGTGTTACACATGAGAAGGATGATCGCGCACTTACAAATTGAATGTGGGAAATATTCTGAGTGTTTGGATCATTATGGTAAATTCATTACCTTTAAATCTCATCATTAGTGTTTTCCATCATAGATTAGTACGGAGTGGATGGTCCACTGTGGAATTTGTTGGGTGATAATTGTCATAAAATCATGGACGCATGTTGAGCACAAGATATGGACACATCTTGGTAGTCAAATATCGGGATGAAGAATTCCTTGAGAAAAGTGATTGGCCTGCCTAGAAATATAGACTAGAACTATATTGTTTGGTTCAATTAGTTTGGTGGCAGACCATAAGTATATTGTTTGGATTTGATGGCAATAATTCTTTTTAGGTATCAAATAGGTCACACAAGTGGTGGACATAGAGTGTTATAATGAAATTGACTATTCTAACTATTGTTGTTGTGTTAAGCCTTACTCTCTTTACATTATGGGGAATTAAGAAATGACGTGATTCCAGTTTACCCACATTCATTATTTTAGCTAGAATGGTGGTTCTCCTTGTCTTTATTCTCATTTAAAGTGGATATCCTTAAAAGACATAGGGAACAAAAGTATGGTTGGTGTGGCAACGATCATTTTGGACCAGGGTTCTCCTAGAAAGAGGGAGCTAGTTGGGTCATCCAGAGAGGAAAAAATGGAGGGCAAGACCTTCCAACATGATGTCAAGGAGAGACATTGCGAGAGATGATGCTCAGATTCCAAAAGCATTATACCTTCATGACGAGATCATACCATATAGAAGAGACAGTTCTAGCGATCATGGATACAACCATTCACAGAACAAAAGTCCTCATATTTGAGGAACATGACTCTTGAGATGGCCTTCATCGAAGTGAAACTTGAGGTTGGAAACTTCAAGATATTTGGGTGTCCAGTATACATTCATTTACCCAAGGAGAAAAGGATCAAGATAGACCCTTCAAGCAGAAAGGGTACATCTGTGGGGTAAATCAGTCTTTGAAGGCATACCAGATATACATCCCTGGTCAGAGACAGATTGAGGTGAGAAGATATGTTACCTTTGAGAGGAGGTATCCTTTAAGAGATCTATAGGGTCACACATGGAGATTTATAAAATTGATCCAATTGATCCCATTAATCTTGTATCTCTAGTTAATGCTTCCAAAGATATTGCAATAGGTTGAAAGAGACATACATGGGCTCATTAGAATCTGTAAGAGGCACAAGGACATGCATCTCTTCGTGGTACCTTTCGAGAGAGAAAGATACCTCAGAGATATTATTTCTATGCCACAACTATGAGCCACATCATTCATTTTGAGCCTCCCTGTTATGAGGAGGCAACTAGTCATCCAGTATGGAGAGATGTCATGATGGAGGAGTATCAATCCATCATGAAGAATGATGTGTGGTATATTTTTTCGAGACCCGAGGGGAAGTTTGTAGTGAATTCCAAATAGATATACAAGATCAAACACATAGTTGAGGGGAGCATCGAGAGGCACAAAATGAGATTTCTTGCTAGAGGGTTCTCTCAGATGGAGGGAATAGATTATGAGGATTCTCTCAGATGGAGGGAACAGATTATGAGGAGAAATTTTCTACTATTGCTGGATACACTTCTATCCAGATGATTATTTCCCATGCAACATCCATGGGTTAGAGAGTACATCAGATGGATGTAAATACAACCATTCTCAATGGATAGATTGAGGAAGAAGTATACATCAAGAAGCCATACGGTTTCATGATACATGAGAAGGAGTCTCATGTGTGAAGGTTGAAAATGGCCTTGTATGGAATCCAGAAACCACCTCGAGCTTGGTATGCAAGGATTGATGGAAACTTGATGATTTTTGGGCTTCAACAAAAGTTTTTTTAATTCTAGCCTATACTACAGGATTGTTAATGGCAAGTCGCTGATTTTGTTCCTCTACGTTGATGATTTATTCCTCATCAGTACATAGGGCCTTATTATTGAATGCAAGTATGCGTTGGCCTCTAAGTTCTAGATGAAGGACCTTGGTATGATTCACTACTTCTTGGGACTAGAGGTGTGGCAGAGAACTGATGAGATCTTCCTGAGTCAGGGGAAGTACACAGTTGAGAAATTCAAGAATTTTGAGTTATTGAACTTGAAACTCATGGCTACACCTATGGTGACGAATATGAAGAAACTAAGTGTCTTCTTCCATTCTGATGAAATTTATCTGACTCTATATAGACAACTGGTTGGATAATTGATGTATCTGGTTAAACACCAGATAAAATATTTTCTATGTAGTGAGTGCACTTATCCAGTTTATAAGTCAGCTGAGATAGACACACTAGAACATTGCGAAGCATGTGTTGAGATACTTGCGAGGCACACTTTGACATGGTCTCAAATATACTTCTAGTATTGATATGATATGGCAGGAATATATTGGCTCTGACTAGGCATGGAGCCTAGTGGACAAAAATAGAACCTTTAGGTGTTGCTTCACTTTGGGATATTCCATGGTTTCCTGGTGTAGCAGGAAACAAACTTCTATGGCCTTGAGCACAATAGAGGAAGAGTACATTGCATTAAGTATGATAGTCCGTGAAGCAGTGTGGCTTCACAAGCTCCTTCCAGATTTATTCGAACATGTGCTAGATTCCACCATTATTCATTATGGTAACCAAAGTTGTGTGAAGATCTCTGATAATCCACTATTTCATGAAAAATCGAACCACATTGATATCAAGTACCATTACATCCAATACATGGTGCAAAGGAAGGAAGTATTGGTGCAGTACCTTCCTATAGATGAGCAGGTTGCTGATGTTCTTACCAAACCAGGATGAAGTTTAAGTACTTCCATGACAGACTTGGCATGGCAGAGAATGCCTCCCTCACTGAGAGGGAGTGTTGATTTTTGCAGCTTCCTGAGACATTCTCCTAGATCGTACTCCTTTGTGACTGAGTTGATTTCATCTGTGATGACACTTATCTGAGAAGGGATAAGTGCAGTTAGGCTTAAAACCCAACATCCCATGTGGAGAGAACATGAGGACATGTCAAGGGAGTTGACCCTTGAGGTGATACACTATGAGAGTTGACCCTAGTGTTTCTAGAGGGTGTAGCCTCTAGAAGTCAACATGGAGTGCCATGTGTGACAAACTTTCTCTAGATCGTACTCCTCTATGAATTGAGTTGAGTTGATATGTGAGGACACTTATCCCAAAAGGGATAAGTGGAACACTTATTCGATAAGGAATAAATGCAGTTGGGATCATAACCTAATGTCCCATGTGGAGATCACATGAGGATATGTCAAGGGAGTTGACCCTTGACATCATACACTATGGGAGTTGACCCTAGTGTTTCTAGAGGGTGTAGCCTCTAGAAGTCCATATGGAGTGCCATGTGTGATAAAATTTCTCGAGATTGTACTCCATGAATTGAATTGAGTGATCTATGAGGACACTTATCCGAGAAGGAATAAGTGGAAGACTTATTTGAGAAGGAATAAGTACATTTGGGCTTATATCCCATCATCCCATGTTCAGAGAACATGAGGACATGTCAAGGGAGTTGACCCTTGATATCTCACACTATGGGAAGTTACCCTAAGTGTTCCTAGAGGGAGTAGCCTCTAAAAGTCCACATGGGAGTGCCATGTGTGACAAATATTTTTCTACTATGGTGGTTTTGTACCACTGGTGGAGACTACATGTCTCTGGACAATAGTTTTGTACTACTATGGAAAGATGCCTCCCTAGCTAAGAGGGAGTGTTGATGTTTCAGCATCGGGCATAACTTCTCCTAGATTGGGCTACAAAGAAAGGGAGATAGGATGCATTTATCACAAAGGTGCACTTGTGGTAAATAGGCCCAGTTGTAGTCCATCCTTGATCATGACAAGGCTTAATATGGACTCGAGGTGCTTGAAGTACTTTCCACGTGTCTGTTAGCATGAAGCCGACATTCACTCATAGGTGTGTGCCTGTGGTGAAAGATCTTGGTATGGTCTTTGTCCTAGTCATGGTGATTTGACAAGGAATGATAAAGACTCAAGATGCTATATTTTATTATGCGTGGACCCAAAGTGAGCCTGAATTAATTGGCTCAAAGGGAGAGCCACATAAGGATTTTCTGCTCAGTTTAGATGGGAGAGAGATGTCTCCCAAGACTGACAGACAAGTGTCATGAGTCTAGGGTGAAGTTTGTATACTTCAAAGACAAGAGTGGCATGTTGCAGAATGTCTCCCTCGTTGAGAGGGAGTGTTGATGTTTGGACAACATCGGGAAGACATTCTCTAAAGATAATAATTAATAATATAATTATTATTGATTATTAAATATAGTATATAATAAGTAAATGATAATAATAAATAGTTATTGATTATTTAAGGGATGCATCCTTTCATGGATGGTCACCTTATGTTCCATATATATGGAACACTCATCATTGTAATAATATATTGAATATCTCTCATATCTCATATGAATAAAAACTAACCGACCTTAAGTTTCTCAGTATTAAGATGCAGAGCGTATCGAAGAAACTTCATAAAATGGGACTCGTACTTGGGCACCATATGGATGCCTGTCATAAGGCATTGAAATCATTGAGATGACACTCAATGAATTCCTCTGATAGGTACCTCTCTCAGAACTTTTCCTCGAACAGTTCTCATGACATGTCTTCGATGGCCATGTTCAGTTGCGATAGGAGCGTCTTCCACCATAGAAGAGCACTCCCCTTGATTTGAAACACTGACATGTGTACCTTCATGTTGGAGGTATAGTCACGAAGTGCAAAGCACATCACCATATTCTCCAACCATGCCTTGGCAGATGCACCGTCTAGGGAACCAAAGAACTCAGGAAATTTAAACTTCTTGAGTTCGTGGTGAATGCTACCAGTACCAACTGGAGCGTGCGGGGGACCCTCGGGAGGTGTTGGTTCCCTGGCCTCATCTCTATCCAAACAGTTGATCAGTGCCTCAAAAATCCACTGGAAAGGCCTCATCATCCCAATCACATCACCCACCACTATCTACTCCTTCCCAACAACCTGTTCGTCTCCTTGGGGGTTAGACCCCTCAAGCGTGGATTCTACTAGAGGTGTCACACCTCCTCACCTAGAACCACGTTGTCTGCCTCCATGACGTCCTCTAACCATGATTCCCTGCTTGAATACAACTCAACTTAATTAGCAACATTACTATCAAATATCATATCAACGAAATCCGTAGTGATCCCAAGTCACGGGTTGAACCCGCTCTAATACCATATGAAACAACCCCATCGTTACGAATTCAAACGAAGAAGAAGTGCAATTTTATTTTTTTTGTTTAGGAGAGAAGGTGACGACGACAACAGTTGAACCACACAACTTGACCATAAACCCCCACCCGCGGAATAGGCAACAGACAACTATGACTCCACGCACTAGCATAAGAGAAACTGGGAGAAACATATGTAAAACAACAAGGAGAAATGACT
This sequence comes from Picea glauca, assembly GCA_000966675.3. Taxonomy (NCBI): domain Eukaryota; kingdom Viridiplantae; phylum Streptophyta; class Pinopsida; order Pinales; family Pinaceae; genus Picea; species Picea glauca. The sequence goes on from JZKD02S1600402.1 coordinate 691,185, forward strand.
ACCTTCCTGACGCAAACAAGACCATGCCTACAAGCTAAGTGATAACATCTCCCTCCTAACACATCAGCCTTAATGACCAATGACTAGAGCCTCAAGGAGCATGAACCAAACACATGAAGGTGTTACGACCCAAGCGCTAACAACAACTTACAATGATCAACAACACACACATAGAAGGCACAAACCTCGGCCAAGTTATCCTTCACCTCCATCCCTCATGTGAACACAATAATCCCCTCATTAGGAATCATGTCGTCCCCAGGTGATAGGAACGACTATAACCTTGGCGCGACACATCCTATCTGGACCAAGGGCTCTAGATAAATTCGACGTGCTAGGAGCTCAATATGGATAAGAAGACTACACCCATACCCCAAGCAACAAGTTGACAAGACACAAGAAGATGACAAAAAAGGGAAAATGCAAGCCAATACACAACTTCATCCACAACCCAAATCATTTATCAAGTCTAAATTGGTCAATATTTACAATCTAATTTAGTGTTAAATAGAGATCTAATTTAACCAGTCTAAATTACAAAAGTCAATGATTTACAAACCTAACTGAACATGATATACGATTCTAATTTAGTGAGTCTAAATTACCAATTTAGACAATAACTATATATCAATTAGCATTAATCACATATCTAATTTTAGCAAGTCTAAACTACTACTAGTTAATAATTTGCAATTCTAATTTAACCTTAATACAAATCTAATTTGCAAGTCTAAAATTACAATTTAGAGATTAATTACAAATCATTCTAACATTAATACATTCTAATTTAGCAATACCAATATATAAACAACATTCACAATATCAAGTATAAAGATTATGATTATAATGCTAACAAAAAATTAACTTCCAACACGCTATCTAGCCATAACAACAGTATCAAGGTTTTACCAACTCTCAATTACACATTAATTTGTTGGGTAAAAACAAGTTTGACACTAAAAAAAATTAACTTTTCCTTAAAAACGCCCTTGCTTTAAAATCGAGGCATGAATTGCCGACAGTAAGGTGAGGACGTTGTCAAACATGAAATCAATCGCCTTCAAGGTAAATTCTAATTACATGTTGTCTTTAATCATAAAAGGCTGTGCCTAACATAAATTTACAGTCATGAATAAAATTGCTTCCATCCCTATCATTTAGATTTACTGTCATTAATTTACTGTAGTTTAAATTTACTCACATGTAATAAATTTACTGTATCATTTGGATTTACTATAATGAATTTAATGTCGTTTAAATTTATTGTCACGTAAATAATTGATTGTCATCCCTAGTATGTTACCCAATCCTTGTAGGTGCGTTTCTAACCAAGGAGTTACAAGGCAGGCTATTCAAGGAATTTACCAACGCTAAATTAAATGACTGTCTGAGGGAGTACTGGGAACACAACTCTCTAGGAGAACAGACAAAGCAATGGATTCGCTAAGAAATGGATTCCCAGAGAAATGGATTCGCTGAGCAATGGATTCACTGAACAATAGATTCGTTGAGCAATGGATTTGCTGAGTAATGGATTCACTGAGTAATGGATTTGCTGAGCAATGGATTCATTAAGATATGGATTCACTGAGAAATGGATTCGTTGAGCAATGGATTCCAAAACGTGGTCACCTCAACATGAAATCACTGGGGGAAAAAAAAGGGAACTCCTTGGGCAAGCGATTCAAATCGAGTCCTCAAAGGAATGAAAATTGGGTGGATCAAAGATGGGAATATGATGTGTAAAAATATATTACAAGTGGAGTATAAAGGGTGAAAATTGTAGCCACAATAAGAAACCTCTCCTTTACAAAGGAGAGAAAACGCTTCCCTTTATAGAGCATGGGCTATCTTTTACTGAACGCATGCTACCCATGTTACCGAATTATATAAAACGTTGAAGGGAAACTGTGAGCATAACTGTGAAATAAAAATAACTAATTTACTATGAATATAGCTAATTGTCACAGGTATAAAAATAAAATCGTGAAATCTAACCCGTGAATGTCAAAATCGTGGATAGTAATCTAATAAATGTATGCAACACTTCCTTGTACCAATCCATAAAATGTTGTCCCAAAATTTACTGTCAATACTAAATCTGTCCAACGTAGTCAATAAAAATAATCGTTGAATTTACCAGGAAAAAATCGCTATCAAAGTAATGTAAATTGTAGAGGGAGAATGCTAACCAGAGGTGAGAGAAGCGCATCACAATAATCTTGGTTGAATGTATTGAAATTGTAGAGAAGGAAAATTTCATTCAATGAATTAAATTGCAGAGTGAACATTAGCCAGTTTGAAAGGAATCGATACAGAGTAAAAGATAAAAGTAAATCAACCTTCAAGATGTAAGTATAACACATAGCAATGAAGGTAATAAAACATCGTCATTAGGTGGACAAAACAAAGTCCATATGATTCAAACACAGAGAGTAAAAATGCAGAAGATAAAAATTAGGGGGTAGGAATTATAACAACAATGGAATTACTCAACACAATTAGGTGTAATGACCATCAATCAGCCAAGAACAATCCATAGGGGTATACGACTGGGCAACACACCCTTTTCTCATCATCTACGTATAGAAAAGTAGGGCATTAGAATTTATAGGTCGTTGTGCACCGAAGTGACGGTCGTCGATTCAGCTCCTGGTCAACTGCTCAAGTGTGTACAGACAAACTAGGGATGAGGATGAAGATCAAGCATAAACTCTTCTTAAAAATCAATTAAAACCAATAATGTAGTCACAACATCAAGGATCAAATGGAAAGGGAATCAAGTCAAGCAATGAGCTTAAGGCTATGGGGAAATTTAAGTTCTTAGTTGAAATACTGAGTCAAACATTTTATTTACCCAATTAAAAATACATAAATGAAAGCATAATATAAAATAATAATCTACCATGCAAAATCAGGTAAGCATACCGTATCGCAAGTCGTCCGCTCTGAGTCATTGTCCCGCACACTCTGTGCAACTCCCGCTTGCCAACTGATGAGACTTTACCAGTACCTCCCAGCCAACGCAAGGGGTACTCTTCTTCCTCCTTACCCCCCGAACCAAAAAGGGGCCACACACACTAACCAAAGAACAACTAGCTCCCAGCTCGCCTCACAAGGCCGAACTACCACTCCTCACCGAGCTAGGTGTCCCAACTCCCACAAGCTAAGTCAGATAAGTCTAAATTTTTGTAGCGTAATGTTACGCATCACAACAGAGATCCATCGTCCTCCTCCTCCCTTGTTTATATAGAGTTTCTAAGTCATTTACTTTCCCAAATTCCCATTTAATTTATTGTTCAATAATTTAATTCATAAAAATCCTCCCCGTATATGTGTCACCCATCCCCTTCATTGCACCATAAATTAATTTCATTAATTAATTAATTACCCCTATTTCCCTCACACAACTAAAATCATTCCTAGAATTTCTCCTAGGTGTCCCCATATTCCCTTACACATTTTAATGACTTACCTCCTCACTAATTCACTAGTTGAGTTCAATTTATAAAGTTCTTAAATGCACGATACCTTACTAAGTTAGTCTTTCTTCTTTTTCCTTATGTTTCCCTTTCTCTTTATATTTCTCGCTTTTTCCTAGTTTCTTAATTATTTTAAATCTCCCTCTTTCCATTTTCATTTAAACTCAAATTGGGAAGTGTGGAAAATTACCTTTTTCCCCTTTTTCTTTTTAATTAATAAATTTTAATTAGCATATGTAACAAACCAAAATTTTCCCCTTTTTCCCCCTTCTTAAATTTTATCCCCCAAAAGATTTTTATAAATTAATTGAATTTCTTACCCCATTTTCATCACATGATTAATGATTATTATGATTATTATTTATTTAATTTTATCTTTATTTATATATATATATATATGTGTGTGTGTGTGTGTGTGTGTGTGTGTGTGTGTGTGTGTGTGTGTGTATTTTTATCACAAGTATCACTTAGACCTAGATTTTATTTTCCTAGGTTGGGCGACATTTTATTAGGTAAATTATATTAAATCTTTCTTATCACATTATTCGTTATAAGGACATATAGGTTTATTCACTTATTAGTTAATAATGCGACATGCCCTTCAGGACGCACTAGGTGCTCCAAGGGTTTCACTCTCCTGATTCTATTTCCCTTGTGCAACGTTCCCTTCACGATGCACTACGTTCTCCAAGAGTGCCACTCGCTTCTTGACTGACCTAGTAGACATAAAAAAACCCTAGAGTCAATAATTCGCCAGGTGATCTTATGGGAGACGAAGGGCCTCAAAGGAATAAGGCCCCTGCCTTATTGCGCAGTGCTTAGAATCATCGTGAACGATTGTCACAGTCTGCCCTCACGACATTGTGGGTCTTCCCGAACTAGGTAATCGTTAACCTATAGTTCGAGCCATGGTGGGAGTGCTTGTAGGCTGTGGCAGGGCTGTTGTCCACACCTCTCCCTCAACATCTCTAGTTATCGTGCGTGACCCCTCTACTCCACATGTGAGTCTAGTCGGTAAGATATCATCAGCCTGCATCATCAACAAATCATTTAAGAAATAATATCCATAATCATATCATCTAATCAGATGCACCAATGTCATATATACAATAATCAAACCCTAATAGTCCACTCCCTGGCTCGATCCAGTGTCCAATGGGTTTCATCGATGCCTCTGCATCCTCGAGGTCCAAAATCCTGAACACTGAGCAAAATTGATTCAATAGCACATGTCTATGTCAATATAGAAAAATAACATGTCATCAATTCATATCGCCTCATAATCATAATCAAATGCCCAATAGTATAATAATCTGGATCACTTGCAAGAAAGTGTCCTCAAATAATAAGTTTACTCAGTGTGCTCAAGAAAGAGATGTTGCACAATGAATATCCATCGATGTTGGAGATATTCACAGTGAGATAATGCATTGATGATAATTTTTTATGTTTCATGAATTTGTTTTTATGCATAGTTGTTTAATTTTCTTGAATTGATCCTTGTAACTGATGCAGGGTCGAATTGCAGAGAGATTGGGGTCCCGGAGGAGGGTAACACCCTCATGATTGACAATTTAATATGTGGTGAGTTGTATTAGTTTAAATTACACAGTATCCTTTTGTATGTCTATTAATTCATTGATGAAAAAAACTTATAACATTGTTTATTCTTTGTGCAGTCTTGAGAGTGTTGAAGCACACCAAGGCATAGAACTTCTCGAGGTGAGTCCTCGAGAAAGAGAAGAAAGATATGTCTCCAGGATGATCCTAAGGGTGGCGAGGATGGAAATGGTCAATTATTCACCAACTACCTCCATTTGGTATCTAGGCCACAATATAGATGTTTTTTGTGTTAGAGCACTTGTTGTCTCTTTGTATAGTGGGAACGAGTTGTTATTTTGTAAAAAATGAACAATTTGGATGATGTTGAGTATATATATATATATATATATATATATATATATATA
>JZKD02S1600402.1:793255-813016 GCA_000966675.3 Picea glauca
CCGCAAACAGATGGTCAGACAGAGGTGGTAAATCGTACAGTGGTGCATCTTCTTCGTGCTTATTGCAGCAAGCATCCTAAACTTTGGGATGAGCATTTACACTACATTCAACATGTGTACAATCGAGCTAAGCACTCTTCGACTCAAACATCACCATTTGAAGCATGTTTTGGCTATTTTCCCAAGTCTCCTTTAGATTTTATCTTTGGGAAGGATATTTCTGTCGATGGTCAATATGACATTGATAGGGAAGAAAATTTCATTGAACAAATTCAGTCCATACATCAAGTGGTGCAAGAGCAGTTGGAAAAGAGTCAGGCCAAGTACAAGATGAGACATGACAAGCATCGTGTTGATCACAGTTTCCAGGTTGGAGATGAAGTTTTCCTTTACATCAGTAAGGAGAGGCTTAAAGGAGAAGGTAAAAAGTTGAAACCGATTCGATATGGTCCTTTCAAGATTATCGACAAGATTGGTAATAATGCTTTTCGTTTAGATTTGCCTCATATGGAGATGTATGCAGTTGTTAATGTTGAGAATTTAAAATTGTATGAGCCTCTGTTGATTGATGATCAAGGAGAGAATGTTCATATTCCTTCTATAGATGATTTTTCCCCAGAGTATCTTACAGAACTGCATGAAGACACCATCCTTGACAGGAGAATGCGAACTTCAAAATGAGGAAATGTGGAGTATCTTCGAGTTGGTCTTAAAGGGACAAATCCAGGCCAATCCAATTGGAATGAGGTTGGAAGGGTGAGGGAAATATACCATCATCCTCACATAGAATGAAAATAGTCTTTTGGAGGTCCAAAAGCTTCCCAATGGGGAGGTGTGATCAGGGGATCAAATTTTTCTCAAAAATTCAAAGTGCTCAAAATCACTTCAAACCAGACAAGAGCGTAGACCTCATCGTTGTGAACCCAACACAACTCGTTTCATATCAAACAGACGTCGAGAGAGAGAGAGAGATATCACAATTTGTTCAGAATGTCAAACAAGCAAAAAAAGGACGCTGATTGTACAGTCCGTACAGGATGACGTGGGAGGGTCGTACGACCGTACACTGACATGGCATGTGATGATGCGGTAGTGTTTGGTTGGTAGCTGAGGGTGAATGGTATTCTGACACGTGGCATCGTTTGGACAAGTGATTGGGTACCACGTGGCCCAGTCATGGGCTGCCACGTGGCACCCCGGTATTGGTTGTTGGTTTGTTAATAAAATTTTATGGAGTCTGTGGGGGTTGAACCCTAGACCTCCCCCATGGCTATACGATTTGGTAGAGTGTGGACTACCACTAGCCCACACGGTAGTCCTTGCTATGTATACGAGCTTTTATTTATTTAAGTTTATGATGTGCAATATTTGGTGGGGGGTCGGGCCGTGGTTTAGCCCCGACCCGTGGTTCTACTGTTCATACATATGACCATACCATATTGTATTTGGGCAATAATTGTGTTGTTAAATGGTTTAAAGCCACGGTTCTATTGTGTTGCATGTGACTACCGTTGCAAAGGGTGCAGGGTGTTTAAAACGGTTTCAACAGATAGCCATGCGCTCGACATTTGGCACGACCTTACTCTCTCTTTTAAATAATTAGCCATTTTCTTATTGCGCGGGTCGTATGGACCCTCATGTGCCCGAGTGCTAGGCGGTTAGGGGCTGGCGTGCCCATAACCGTCCTACAGTTCGCATCGTTGGTGTAGTTGTGCCTGGTGCTGGGTTTTCATGATTTAAATTGCATGTGTGCTAGGTTCATGAAACAAGGGTGTGTTTTGTAGATGCAGAGACAACAAGCTTGAAGGGGGGACTTCCAGGAGGCCTAACTTCTTCATTTTTTGGCCAAATGAGGTGCTGAAAAAGCCCAGCTAGGGGTTTTTGGACGCTCTGAAGCCATTGGAGCAGTCTGTTGGTCAATTTGAGCATTGTAAGGCATGTTTTTGAGCACTTTGAGCAATTAATAATAATGATCCATTGGAAGTTGGACCAGGAGATGTAGCCCAAGAGAGGGGTGAGCTCCTTTATCAGTTGTTGTGTTTATGTGCTTATATTCATTGATTATGCTATTGTTTATTTGTATCTTGAATGAGTAATCCTTCAATTAATGTGTTGCAAAGTTGATCCATTTTCTTTTAACACATAGATTTTACTTGCAAATATTTTCAAGATTTCAAGTCTTCTTCATTTTTAGATCATTTGTAGTTGGAGGTTTTTACCAATAGCCAAGTTTGTAAAGTGGTATACGAATTGACCTAGTTTATAATCTTGAAATAAATAAACACATTTATTTCATGTTCTTTCATCATGTGTCATATATTCTCCTTTAATAACCATTGACAAAATAAAAAAAATCAATGGCTTCACAGTCTGTTACTGATAGCATTAGGGTTTTATTTCCCTTTAAGCATCGTTATAGCCAATAATCATTTCCCCATTCATTATCTCTTACGGAAACCTTTGAATATATGTGCCCTAAAAAAAATAGAGTTCCAAAATGTGAGTCCACTTAATGACCAAAAAGGAAAATATTAATTATAGTTATGCAAAATTTAACAGAAGGATTCAACAAACGTGGTAGTAGAAGATCCAAGACATGATCATGTATTTCCTACGTAATGCTCTTTTTATGCATGCACCTAGTCCATCGTGCTCCCATTTCCCGTGTTCGGACTCAAAGTAGTTCCAAATGTTTGGTACCTTTAATGTTTTGTGCAACATACGCAACCATTGAAATAAACCATCATTTTTGAACTCGCCTACACAACCATTTGAACAAATTCAATGTTGATCCATATGTATGTTCTTCTCCTTAAGGTGATTATAGAACAAATGAAAAAAATGGTGTACGTAGGCTAATTCATGGCACCGATCATCGCTTATGTAGAGGTGATACTCTTTCAATATAATTCGATTTTGTTCATTACTATTTGATCCATGCATGTATGTGATATATACCATTATATCGACCTTGTTTGAGTGATAATATTGGATTTGAATCTCATTTTGTGGTTGAAGGGTGTAGTTCTCAGAAAAATCAACCACTGATAACACAATACCAACAAGAAATGTATCTATGCATATTCTAAAATGTTTTTCCTTCCATCAAGTCACATGGACATGTTGAACATAATGTCATGTATTTTCGATGAATCCCTTCATGAAGTCACAAATTCATACATGGGAAGTAACCAATTTTATCTATTTTTTTTCATGTCCTCCATCAATATCATATGTCACATATTTAAAGCTTTGAAAGGAAACCTCTTTCGTCCCCAATTCATACTCATCGCTTATATTGATGCACTTGATCAGTGATGTCATTCCACCACACTTGGGGCATGACCCATCTAAGCATGTTTTTTGATAAAATGTAAAACCCTCTGGCCTTGTACACAAGATGTTGTGAATAAAGTCTCTAGATGACACGACAACAACATAACTTGGCATTCCTACAAAAGGGTGTTATGAAAAAACTATATATATGTGTGTGTGTGTGTGTGTGTGTGTGTGTGTGTGTCATAATAACAACCATACTCAATGTGATATCTACAACAACACATGTTACAAATTGTGTTTATTTGAACTGTAACATCCCTCCAATTTAAATGTTTGAGTAAATTTATGTAGTTGTGATTATTGAATTATGATTTTAGGAAAAAAATTGATTAACATTTTTTGTCACCATAAGTAATTGATGATGAAAAACATTTATGTAAATTTTATCTTTAAATTTTATTTAAAAATTACTTGAGATAAATTGATAAGTGAACCCAACTATGATAAGAGAAATACTTTATTCCATGGAAAAATTTAAAAGAGGATAGAAACCACCAGGGTAAAAGTGATTGTTTTCCATGAGGATAAGTATGAACATACCACCAAGAATGTGGGAGGTTAGGAAACAATATAGCAAATAGTTAGGCCATGATTTTGAAAAGTTAGGGAGAAGGCTAAGTGGAAAAAGAAAGAAAAAGACATAGGAAGACTATTATTTTTCTCAGCTTGGTGAAAAAAAAAGAGAAGGAAGAAGTATGGTGTAAGAAGGATGATGTTGAGTACTTGTACAAGGTTAGAGCTTGGTGCTTCTAAGAAAGAGCCAATTCCTGGAAAATTTCCTAGAGAAGGTTCTTGACATTTTCATTTTTCCTGTGGAATAAAGTATTTCGCTTGGGGGTGACTAGATTTAACAGACTATAGCTACTCTAGTCTATGGTTGGGAGGAGCTTGAATCTCTCCTCAATTTGTCCAAGTAAATCCTTGTGGTTCATATATGTGTATCTACTTTGATTATTTTATTTCTTTAGAATTATTAGCTCAAATATTGAATATTCTCATTGGATATTAATCTATATTGTTATATATTGTTATAGTAATATTTTGTTGAAGACATTGATGTGAGAGTAGAAGTAAATGGATATTTCTGAGTCAATTTATTACTGCTAATAGTTACAAAGAAAGCTTAAACAAATAAATAATCATAGAATAACTTAAAAATCATTGGTCAATATTTTGCATATATATTAGTAAACTAAGAAACCAATATGAGTAGTCCTTAAATATAGTATGAAACCCTATACATGAAATTTTTCTCAGTTAAAGGTTTATCAAGATAACAAGCACATATAGAGTTACTCCAAATATTATGTAGAAATATTTATCATAAATTTTTTATAGAATAAATAAAAATTTATTATGTAGAAACATTTATCATAAATTTCTTATAGAATAAATAAAAATTGTTTTCCTATTATACAAAGAATGAATATGAAAATAATATGTTGGCGAATATTGTACAAAGAATGAATATGAAAATAATATGTTGGCAAATGTATTTGTAAATTAAATTCCTTAATTCACTTTCAAGAAATAGAAATAAGTGAATAATATTTGTATATCAAATCCAAAAGACTGATATTTATATATACACCATTCTATAGCTACAAAATTGATCTCTACGCATATCAAATTAACTATACTGCAAACACTACAAAGGTAATATGAGAAATAATAGTATTAATTTCTTTATAACCCCTATACAAATATAGTCGACTCTTAAATCTAGGGAGTCAATTAGACTATTACAGAGTAAGTCCAAGTCCGCATAAATATAATATGGATAAAAATCATTGAAAAATATAACGAAACCACATCAATATTATCGGTGGTCATGACGTATCAAAATATCGCACAGATCCTAAAGAATGTGGAGTCGATAAAGACACATTTATTAGCTTTAGGTTTCCATATTTTAAACTCTGAGTTGGCTAGGTTGTCGTTAAGTGCATAGACACTTAACAAAGGGTCTTCACCTGGGTTTCGCCTAAGATTTTCCCTCTGTAACAAAACCAAAAAGAATGATGATTAGAGGTAGATATATATAACTCTTAAGAGAAAATCAATGAGCGACCGAGATAGAACAATGGAAAATGAAGGGTTGTACTTGAATGAACTCAAAAAGGGGGCACCCATACTAGAGTACATATATCAAGGCAAGTGTTTACATAATCCTAATCTTAGCCAAGGGCCATTGTCCCTATTTAAGAGGAAAAGAATTTTAAAAATGAATATATATGATGGAGTAGTTAATGTAGCAGGAGTTCTTAAAAGATGAAACAAAACAAGGTAAATACATTACCCTTACCCATATAATTATGGAAAAGACATTGTCGAGCAAACTGGGCGCTGATTGGTCAACATATCCACTAGAGTGGGTAATGTGAATACGGGTTTGTAAGAAAGACCCTTCCGTAGAATTATCCTTCCTGCAAGTAAACAAGAAAACATATAGGGTAAATAAGGCCAAACCTACAAATCAAATTTAAAGAAGTGACAAGTTCTAATTTATGTAAAGACTAAAAGAAAAGCATTAAACTAATATTTTAATGCTCAGGTATACTCACCGCAAAATATTGGGTTGTGTGTGGCTAGCTTGTCCACCAAACATCGACACAGAATTTCATGGGTTTGGGTACCTAGACATAAAACCCATAGTAAGAACACAAGTGACAATGCCTGTGATAAACGTTACAAAAAATACTAAGAATATTACTCACCAGTTTATTTTCCTTCATAAGAGTGAACAAAGGGAGGAAATTTTGTATTAGACTTATCATGGTTCTTCTCATCAACACCTACAACAAAACGAAGAAGAGGAAAATCATCAGTGATTTAGAGAGTACCTACATTACAACCCTAACCATATGAATATTCAAGTAATGGCCATTAATGAAACAAATACCAACGATAGACAAGTCTGGGTTTTGAGTTATTACACCCTTCATGAATGAACATGTGGCGAGGTTTTGGTTTGGTGTAATACCCCTAAGTAATAGAAATCACATGATATTGGCGCCATTCGAAAAGTAAAATAATAGTGGAAGGTATCGAGGGAACGCGTGGAAGTACATGCAAGTTTAATGGTCTGTCAAATCCTTGAAGGGCGAGTTAACCAATGGACCACACCCTATGTTGATTCTTTTGGCATTTTAACTTAATAAGTTGATACATTGGTGTTATATTTCCAAAAGGATTAAAATAGAAAACTATATATTAAAACTATGTCAATAAATTTATGAGGAAGTCATGGTGAACCAAAATTAACACCCTTGTAAAGGGATATGTGTTCTTACACTTGAGAATAAGGTTTCAACCTTAGAGTAGGTAATTTTTGGGTTGTCCATACTTAGAAATACCAATAGAAATTGGCAAGTGGAAGTTGTAGACTAACAAGACCAATATTTTGGAAATAAATAATATACATGTGTAAGTGTTTGTGTGAGTCTCTAGTAGGTTAATAATTATAACTTGAAAGAAGCCACAACTAAGGTAAGTAAATGGAAACATTGGAAACATTGTATCCTCAGTTTTAGATAATAAACAATCAGGTTATGGACAACAAGCTTTTGAGAAAGTGAAATTAATATACTTTATATTAGGGTTTATATTAGGGTGTGAAGACATTTCCAATAGACTTGTCACTTAAGATTTTTTTACCTGTTATGTGAAAATAAAATATTAAGAGTAGTATTGTTCATCTTGGCATCCACCAATAATCTTAACAATAACAATAAGGAGATAATAATTAACGATGCCATATTTAAAAAAAATAAAATCAGTTGAGAGTTGATGTTACAAATGGTATGAGAGTCAAGTTCCAAACACTAGGGCCTTATGGGCTCAAGCCATTTAAAATTTTGCATTAATAATTTAATAAATTATTGTATAATTATGAAAATAAGAATCTTAACATAAAAAAAATTGTGCACTTAATAGAAACAACAACATAGACCATGGTTGACGAAACAAGAAAAACAACACCAAGTGGACCTGAAATGTATGTAGAGTTGAATAGCAAACAACCTCAAAATAATTCAGTAGAGCTACTTGAACCCATGAGAAGTATAAATGTCGAGTTGTAGAGTATCAAAGCCGACAATGAAAAACTACTTAAACGAAGTAGAGAACAAGAAAAATTAAATGAAAGCTTGCTTAAAAATATGATTGAGATGAAACAGAATAAGAATGTAGGACGGACTTCTAGTAACACCAAGAAGGAAGTCTTTAATGATGAATCTCATAAGCAAAGAGAACACCTCGTGTTTAGCGATAAAATAGTATGGATGACTGAGGAAAATAGTAATAATAGCTCTGAAGAAAACACCTTGTAAAAGACAACACCTAAAAACAATAAAGGAAAATGGTATCTAATGGAATTGACTGGTAAATTTAAAAAATCAGACCACCCAGTTTTGATGGGGAATCAGAGGAAGGAGCAAAATCTTGGCTCCTAAACATGGGAAAATATTTCCAAATTTATAATTATTCTGGGAACTTAAGGGCTAGGTTGGAAGTATATCAGCTTAATGGGAAAGTTGTGATTTGGTTGAAAGAATCAAAGACAGTAAACAAAATTAGAAGCCACGAACTCACATGGAAAATATTTAAGAAATAATTTGAACATAAATACTTAACAGGAAGTTATTTCGATAAAAAGTCTAAGGACTTCCATGACCTTAAGCTAGGACAAATGACCATTGAATATTTTGTTACCAAATTTGTAATTTTGATGAGATAAGTACCTTACCTTAGAGAATAGAAAGAAAAGGTACAACTATTCATGAGTTTCTTGCCTCAAGAATATAAGGATAAAATTGAGTTCCTTAACCCTAAAACGATGGATGAGGTAATAATACATGCTAAATTGTGTTATACACAGTTTAAGCAAATGTTTGAAAATACAAAAACATGGCAAGATAAGAACATAAATAGTAAGTTTTATTCCATGAAGAAACAATTTAAATACCCACGCCATGCATCGGAAAATTGACAGACTAACCATCATCCTACCATGGTAGAAGTTGAAGGTAAGATAAATCAAAATTCTATTTCTATTTTAATTGACCTCAGTGCAAGTTTAAGCTATGTTTCTCCTATGATTGTAGAGATTTACAAATTGAATAAAGTAAAACATAATAAGTCTTAGTTAGTGCAATTACCCACTAGTACCAAATGAAAAGTAGTTGAACTGGTCAAAGATTGTATGATGACAATAGATGGAATGGAAAAAAGTGTGTATTTGAATGTATTTCCTTTGGGATCCTATGATATACTCATAGGAATTGATTGGCTTGAAAATCATGCAGCGGTAGTGAATTGTAAAAATGAAATTTTTCATTGCTTGGACGAGTTTGGACATAATAGAACCATTAAGGGAACACCTTGTGGTGTATGAATAAGGAATATTTCTTCTTTAGAGTTTAAATTAAATTCAAGAAAGGGTTGTGAAATATATTTTGTACACATAAATGAAAGACTAGAAAATTTGTTTGATCGTTTGTTAATTGGTGATCCTATATTAAGTAAGTTTCAGGATGTGTTCCCGGAAGAGATTTCAAGATTACCTCCTAGAAGGGATATAGATTTCACAATAGATTTAGTACTAAGATCAACACCAGTTTCCAAAGCGCCATATAGGATGAGTGTTCCTGATTGAATTGAAAATGGATCTTCAAGAACTATTCAACAAAGAGTATATCATACCAAGTGTGTCTCCATGGGGTGCACTAGTCCTATTTCTGAAAAAGAAAGATGAGAGTTTTAGGTTGTGTATTGACTATCGAAAACTGAACAAATGATAGTTAAAAATAAGTACCCTTTATCCCGTATTGATGATTTGTTAAACCATGTTGAAGAGGGTAAAATATTCTCTAAAATAGATTTAAGATCATGTTATCATAATATTAGGATAAAAATGAAGACATACAAAAAATGATTTTAGAGCCAAGTATGGACACTATGAATTCATAGTGGTACCCTTTGGGCTAATGAATGCTCCAACAACATTTATGTCTCTTATGAACAATGTGTTAAGAAAATACTTGGACATGTTTGTGATAGTATTTATTGAAGATGTTGTATTTATTCCAAAACAAAGGAAGAACATGAAGAACATCTCGAGTTGGTTATGCAAAACTTAAGGGAAAATCAGTTGTATGCAGAATATAGCAAGTGCGAATTTTATCATAGTAAGGTACAATACTTAGGACATGTGATTTATGGGGAAGGAGTTGTTGTTGACACTGAAAATGTCAAATCCATTTGGGATTGGGTAGTTCTAAAATATGTTTCAAATATCAAGTCTTTTATGCGAATTACAAGTTATTACAGAAGATTCATTGAAGGGTTTTCAAAATTGTATTACCCTATTACCTCTTTACAGAAAAAGGGAACCAGATTTAAATGGAAAGAAAAGTGTCAAGAAAGTTTTGAGAAATTAAAACAATTATTAACCACTGCACCCATATTAAAAGTAGCAAATCCACACAAAGACTTTGTAGTATGTACTGATGCATCTAAGGAACTATTAGGGGGTCTACTAATGAAAGAATGGCATGTAATAGCATATGAGTCAAGAAATCTAAAATATCATGAAGAAAACTATGATGTGAATGACATTGAATTTACTACTATTGTCCATGATTTAAAAATGTGGCGACATGATCTATTAGGAAATAATTTTTTGTTGAAAATAGAAAATGTTAGTCTTAAACATTTCTTGGATAAAAAAAACTTAAATGCTCGATAGGATAGGTGTTTGGATTTCCTAAGTGAATTTAATTTTGTTATTGAACACATTAAAGGAAAGGAAAATAAGGTTTTAGATGCCCTTAGTAGGAAGATAAATTCAATTTCTAGTAGAAAAATCTAATCTAATTTAAAGCAAAAAATTGAATTGGCAGCAGAAAAAGATGAGGAATACAAATAAATTCAAGAAAAATAAAGAATTAAAATTGAGTTGCAACCGAGAAGATTTAGTTTTGTATAAGAACATAGTTTTTGTCCCAAATAATGCAAAGTTCAAAAATTTAATTATAGGAGAATTTCACAAGAAGCCATATTTGGGCCATCTGGGGTATCAAAAGACAATAACAACGTTAAAGAAATCATATTTTTGGCCTAAAATGAAAATAGAAGTGGAAGAATACATTGCTAGATGTCTAGAATTCCAACAGGTTAAAGCAGAGCACCAACACCGAGGGATTTATACAACCTATACTTATTCTAGAGTGTAAATGGGAAGTGATTGGTATGAATTTCATCCATGGTTTACTTATAACAAAGGATCAAAATTATTTGATTATGGTTGTGATCGATAAACTTACCAAAGGAACACATTTTATCCCAATAAAATCCACTTATAAAGCTATTAATATTTCATAAAATTTTATGAAGGAAATTTTTAGAATGCATGGCTTCCCTAAAACAATCATTTCAGACAGAGACACACAATTCACTTCCAACTTTTGGAATATTTTTCTTAGTGGAATGGACACATAATTGAGTTTTATCACTGCTTACCATCCTCAAACTAATGCTCAGACCAAAATGACTAACCGTATTGTTGAGGATATGTTGCGAATGTACGTTATGGAGTGCCCAACAAAATGGGAATATTATCTTCACTTGATTGAATTTGCATATAAAAATGGTTACCAACCATCCTTAAGGATGATCCCTTTCAAAGGAGTATATGGTCGGAGGTGTAGGACACTAGTGAGTTGGCATGATCTTGTTGACAAAATTATTATAGTGCGTGACATGTTAAAAGAAATGGAAATAATGGTGCAGAAAGAAAAAAAGAATTTGAAAAGTGCACAGGATAGGCATAAAATTTATCTAAATTCAAAAATAACACACAAAGAGTTTAATGTTGGAGACCATGTTTATCTAAAAATAAAACCCAAAAAAATTTCACTCAAACTTGGAAAACGTTCTAAGCTAGCACCATGTTATTGTGGACCTTTCGAAGTGTTAACGAGAGTATGACCAGTGGCCTACCATATTTCACTAGTATCCCATATGAAAATACATAATGTGTTTCATGTTTCATTATTGAAGAAATATTTGCTTGATATAACTCATGTTTTAAATTGGAATGTGATCTAGGTGACACCAGAGGGCGAGTTCCATGTGGAACCTCTATGCATACTCGTCAGGAAGGAAACTATGTTGCGGAATAGATCCATTGCCTAGGTTAAAGTGTAGTGGAGGAACTATGGTCTTAAGGAGGCCACTTGGGAAATGGAAGACGATACGAGGAAAGCCTATGAATTTTTGTTCCAAAGATGGGAACTTGATGGGAACATCAAGGACGATGTTCATTTCAACCGGGGGAAGATGTAATATCCCTCCAAATTAAACATTTGAGTAAATTTGTGTGGTTGTGATTATTTGATTATTATTTTGAGAAAAACTTTGATTGCCATATGTAATTGATGGTGAAAAACCTTTATGTAAATATTAGTTTTAAATTTTATTACGTAAGATAAATTGATGAGAGAACCCAACTATGATAAGATAAATACTTTATTTGAGGGGAAAAGCAAAAATAGGATAGAAACCACAAAGGTAAAAGTGATTTTTTTCCATGAGGACAAGTCTGAACCTACCCCTAAGAATGTGGGAGGTTAGGAAACAATCTAGGAAATACTTAGGACAAGATTCCCAAGAGTTAGGGAGAAGGCTAACTAGAAAAACAAATAAAAAGACATAGGAAGTCTATTATTTTTCTTTTGATTTTTCCTATGGAATAAATTATTTGGCTCGGGTGTGACAAGAGTTAGCATAGTGTAGCTGCTCTATACTATGGCTGGGAGGATATGGAATTTCTCCTTAGTTTTTCCCAATAAAGCCTTTTGGTTCAGATATGTGTATCTACTTTAATTATTTTATTTCCTTAGTATTATTAGCTCAAATGTCAAAGATTCTGGTTGGATATTAATTTATATTGTTATAGTAATATTTTGATAAAGACATTGATGTGAGAGTAGAAGAAAAAATAGATTTATCAACCAATTTATTACTTCTAATAACTAGAGAGAAAACTTAAACAAAGAAATATTCATAGACTAACTTAACAATCGTTGGTCAATATTTTTCATGTATATTAGTAAACCAAGGAACCAATATGAGCAGTCTCTAAATATAGTATGAAACCTTAGACATGCAATGTTTCTCAACTAAAGGTTGCTCATGATAACAAGCACAAATAGAGATACTCCAAAGATTATGTAAAAACCATTATCATAAATTTCTTTTAGAATAAACATAATTTGTTTTCCTATTGCACAAAGAATATCAAAATAATCTGTTGTCGAATGTATCCATAGATTAAATTCTTTAGTTCACTTTCAAGAAATAGAAATAATTCAATAATCTTTGTATATCAAATCCAAAAGATTCATATTTATATATGAAACATTTTTTTAGCTACATAATCAATCTCGACGCATATCAACTTAACTGTACTGCAAACAATACAAATGTAATATAAAAAATAATAGTATTAATTTCTTTATAACCCCTATACAAATATAGTCGACTCTTAAATCTAGGGAGTCAAGTCGATTGTTACNAATTTTATCATAGTAAGGTACAATACTTAGGACATGTGATTTATGGGGAAGGAGTTGTTGTTGACCCTGAAAAGGTCAAATCCATTTGGGATTGGGTAGTTCTAAAATATGTTTCAGATATCAAATCTTTTATGCGAATTACAAGTTATTACAGAAGATTCATTGAAGGGTTTTCATAACTGTATTACCATATTACCTCTTTACAGAAAAAGGGAACCAGATTTGAATGGACAGAAAAGTGTTAAGAAAGTTTTGAGAAATTAAAACAATTATTAACCACTGCACCCATATTAAAAGTAGCAGATCCACACAAAGACTTTGTAGTATGTACTGATACATCTAAGGAATGATTAGGGGGTCTACTAATGAAAGAATGGCATGTAATAGCATATGAATCAAGAAATCTAAAATATCATGAAGAAAACTATGATCTGAATGATATTGAATTTACTACTATTGTCCATGATTTAAAAATGTGGCGGCATGATCTATTAGGAAATATTTTTTTGTTGAAAATAGAAAATGTTAGTCTTAAACATTTCTTGGATAAAAAAAACTTAAATGCTCGACAGGATAGGTGTTTGGATTTCCTAAGTGAATTTAATTTTGTTATTGAACACATTAAAGGAAAGGAAAATAAGGTTTTAGATGCCCTTAGTAGGAAGATAAATTCATTTTCTAGTAGAAAAATCCAATTTAATTTAAAGCAAAAAATTGAATTGGCAGCATAAAAAGATGAGGAATACAAACAAATTCAATAAAATGTCAAACTGATTCTCTAACTAGAAAGAATCAAAATTGAGTTGCAACCCAGAAGGTTTAGTTTTGTAGAAGGTTTAGTTTTGTATAAGAACAGAGTTTTTGTCCCAAATAATGCAAAATTCAAAAACT
The DNA here is from genome assembly GCA_000966675.3 of Picea glauca. Lineage (NCBI taxonomy): Eukaryota > Viridiplantae > Streptophyta > Pinopsida > Pinales > Pinaceae > Picea > Picea glauca. The sequence continues at coordinate 807,064 of JZKD02S1600402.1, forward strand.
TAATTATAGGAGAATTTCACAAGAAGCCATATTTGGGCCATCTGGGGTATCAAAAGACAATAACAACGTTAAATAAATAATATTTTTGGCCTAAAATTAAAATAGAAGTGGCAGAATACATTGCTAGATGTCTAGAATTTAAAGCAGAGCACCAACACCCAGCTAGATTTATACAACCTATACCTATTCTAGAGTGGAAATGGGAAGTGATCGGTATGAATTTTATCCATGTCTTACTTATAACAAAGAATCAAAATTATTTGATTATGGTTGTGATCGATAAACTTACCAAAGGAACACCTTTTATCCGAGTAAAATCCACTTATAAAGCTATTAATATTTCAGAAATTTTTATGAAGGAAATTTTTTGAATGCATGGGTTCCCTAAAACAATCATTTCAGACAGAGACACAAAATTCACTTCCAACTTTTGGAAGAATTTTCTTATTGGAATGGACACACAATTGAGTTTTATCACTCCTTACCATCCTCAAACTAATGGTCAGACCAAAAGGACGAACATCCTCAAACTAATGGTCAGACCAAAAAGACTAACCATATTGTTGAGGATATGTTGCGAATGTACGTTATGGAGTGCCCAAAAAAATGGGAATAGTATCTTCACCTGATTGAATTTGCATATAAAAATGGTTACCAACCATCCTTAAGGATGATCCCTTTCGAAACACTATATGGTCGGAGGTGTAGGACACTAGTAAGTTGGCATGATCTTGTTGAAAAAATTATTATAGTGCCTGACATGTTAAAAGAAATGGAAACAATGGTGCAGAAAGAAAAAAAGAATTTGAAAAGTGCACAGGATAGGCATAAAATTTATCTAAATTCAAAAATAACACACAAAGAGTTTAATGTTGGGGACCATGTTTATCTAAAAATAAAACCCCAAAAAAATTCACTCAAACTTGGAAAACGTTCTAAGCTAGCACCATGTTATTGTGGACCTTTTGAAGTGTTAACGAGAGTATGACCAGTGGCCTACCATATTTCACTAGTATCCCATTTGAAAATACATAATGTGTTTCATGTTTCATTATTGAAGAAATATTTGCCTGATATAACTCATGTTTTAAATTGGAATGTGATCCAGGTGACACCAGAGGGCGAGTTCCATGTGGAACCTCTATGCATACTCGTCAAGAAGGAAACTATGTTGCTGAATATATCCATTGCCTAGGTTAAAGTGTAGTGAAGGAACTATGGTCCTAAGGAGGCCACTTGGGAAATGGAAGAGGATACGAGGAAAGCCTATGAATTTTCGTTCCAAAGATGGGAACTTGATGGGAACATCGAGGACGATGTTCATTTCAACAGGGGGAAGATGTAATATCCCTCCAAATTAAACATTTGAGAAAATTTGTGTGGTTGTGATTATTTGATTATTATTTTGAGAAAAACTTTGATTAACATTTTTTATTGCCATAAGTAATTGATGGTGAAAAACCTTTATGTAAATATTATTTTTAAATTTTATTTAAAAATTACCTAAGATAAATTGATGAGAGAACCCAATTATGATAAGATAAATACTTTATTTGAGGGGAAAAGTGAAAATAGGATAAAAACCACAAAGGTAAAAGTGATTTTTTTCCATGAGGACAAGTAAAAGGTTAGATATTGGTGGTTCTCAAAAAGATCCAAGTTTTGGAAAATTTCCGTGAGAAGGTTCTTGACATTTTGATTTTTCCTATGGAATAAATTGTTTGGCTCGGGGGTGACAAGAGTTAGCTGCTCTAAACTATGGTTGGAAGGATATGGACTTTCTCTTTAGTTTTTTTCAATAAAACCTTTTGGTTCAGATATGTGTATCTACTTTAATTATTTTATTTCCTTATCATTATTAACTCAAATGTCAAAGATTCTGGTTGGATATTAATTTATATTGTTATAGTAATATTTTGATAAATACATTGATGTGAGAGTAGAAGAAAAAATAGATTTATCAGCCAATTTATTACTTTTAATAGTTACAAAAAAAGCTTAAACAAAGAAATATTCATAGATTAACTTAACAATAGTTGGTCAATATTTTTCGTGTATATTAGTAAACCAAGGAACCAATATGAGCAGTCTCTAAATATAGTATGAAACCCTAGACATGCAATGTTTCTCGGCTAAAGGTTGCTCATGATAACAAGCACAAATAGAAATACTCCAAAGATTATGTAGAAACAATTATCATAAATTTCATTTAGAATAAACATAATTTGTTTTCCTATTGCACAAAGAATATCAAAATAATCTGTTGTCGAATGTATCCATAGATTAAATTCTTTAGCTCACTTTCAAGAAATAGAAATAATTCAATAATATTTGTATATCAAATCCAAAGGATTCATATTTATATATGAAACCTTTTTTAGCTACATAATCAATCTCGACGCATATCAACTTAACTGTAATGCAAACAATACAAATGTAATATAAAAAATAATAGTATTAATTTCTTTATAACCCTTATACAAATATAGTCGACTCTTAAATCTAGGGAGTCAAGTCGATTGTTACAGAGTAAGTCCGCATAAAGATAAGATGGATAAAAATCATTGCGAACTGTAACAAAACCACTTCAATCTTATTGGTGGTCATGACATATCAAAATATCACAGAAATCCTAAAGAATGTGGAGTCGGTAACTAAACATTTATTACCTTTAGGTTTCCATATTTTAAACTTTGAGTTGGATAGGTTGTATTTAAGTGCATAGACACTTATCAGAGTGTTTTCACCTGAGTTTCTCCTAGTATCTTCTCTCTATAACAAAAAAAAATGGAATGATTATTAGAGGTAGAGGTATATAACTCTTAAGAAAAAATCAATGAGCGACCCAGATACAGAAATGACAAATGAAGGGTTGTACCTTCAAGAACTAAAAAGGGAGGCACCCATACTAGAGTACAAATCTCGAGGCCAGTCTATACATAATCATGATCTTGGTCGAGGGCCATTGTCCCTATTTAAGAGACGAACAATTTTAAAAATTAATATAGATGATGGAGTAGTTACTATAGAGGAAGTTGTTATAAGACAAAAAAAAAAAAAATGTAAATACATTACCCTTGCCTGCAAAATGATGGAAATGGCATTGTCGAGCAAATCGAGGGATTATTGGTCGACATATCCACTAGAGAGGGTACTATGAATACGGTTTTGGAAGAAGAGCCCTTTCGTAGAATTATCCTTCCTGCAAGTAAACAAGAAAATGTATAGGGTAAATAATGTCAAAACTACAAACGAAATTTAAAGAAGTTACAATTTCAAATTTATGTAAAGAATAAAAGAAAAAGATTAAACTAATACTTGTATGCTCAAGTATACTCACCACAAAATATTGGGTCGTGTGTGGGAAGCGTGTCCACCAAACATCGACACAGAGTTGCATGGGTTTGGGTACCTGGACATGAAAATTGTAGTTATAACGCAGGTGACAATGTGTGTGATAAACGTTACAAAGAATCTTTAGAATATTACTGACCGATGTATTTTCCTTGATAAGAGTGAACAAAGGTAGGAACTTTTTTATTATCCTTATCAGAGTTCTTCTGATCGCCACCTACAACAAAATTAAGAAGAGGAAAATCCTTGGTTACTGAGAGAGTACCTATATTACAACCTTGACCGTATGAAGATTCGAGTAATGGCCATTAATGACACAAATACCAACGATAGATAAGTTTGGGTTTCGAGTTATTACACCCTCCATGACTAAACAAGTGACGAGGTTTTGGGTTGGTGTAATACAATAATGACAATCACATGGTATTGGCACCATTTGAAAAGTAAAATAACTCTGGTAGGTAACCAGAGAACACATGGAAGTACATGAGAGTTTAATGGTCTAACACATCCTTCAAGGATGATTTAGCCAATGCGCCACACCCTATGTTGACAAGGTTTGGGGTTTGAACTTAGTAAGTTGATACATTCTTGTTATATTGCCAAAAGGATTAAAATAGAAAACTATATATTAAAAACTATGTCAAGAAAGTTATGAGGAAGTCATGGTGAACCATAATTAACATCGTTATAAAGGGTTATGTGTTCTTACACTAGAGAATAAGGTTTCAACCTTAGAGTAGGTAATGTTTGGGTTTTCCATAGTTATAAATACCAATAAAAATTGATGTTTGAACGTTGTAGACTAATAGGTGTTATCGGACTAATCTGTAAGTGTGGACAAAAACTGATCTCCCTAGTTTCACCATGAAACTAGAACAAAACATAACAAAATATAAGACTTTCCCTCGGCTCTAATTATTTAGTTTACTAGCTAGCAAGAGATAGACATACCTTTTAAATGTTATTTCCTCTTTCCATTGCCATCCTAGCTCCGTTCCAATGCTCTTGTGATATTGAACCTGCAAGGGAACTCAAGCCAACCAAAGTGAAAGAATCACAATATACTCAACATGAACCTATGTATGTGATCAAGGAATCATACCATAAAACAAGACTAGTTTTATCGGAAAGAAACATATCGTTGTATCATATTAAATAGAAAGTGGAGAATACAACCAAAGCCTTGATGTTGCAAGGTCCCCTTTCAATGGCCCTTTGCTCTAACACACACATCTTTTATCGAAATAATTTGAATGAAGAAGATCCACCATGTATCTTTTATAAATAAAAAAAATCACCCAAGAAAAAGTAGAACTCTCCATACAAATCTTAGCCTATTCAACCTAATCCCTTTCCATGAGATATCCCTTTTTATATAGTGTGAAAGAGAGATGGGTGAGGAGATTAGGATGATCCCACCAAATCATGAAAAAGAGTAAGATACAAACCATTCAGAGGCCACCTCACCTTCTAGAAGATCCCTTTCTAGAACATTCGTGAAGTTTGAATTTTCCTTAGCTTTTGGCATCGTCGCACCCTAGGTATTGTAACATCCCGCTCTCGCGCACTGAGAAAAATTATTATTTGAGGACACTTGCTTGCAAGTGATCTGGACTTTTATGATGTTAGACCATTTATACTTGATTATGATGCGATTGACAGATGACATGATGTGTTACTATTTGATGTCGACAGATGCTATTGACTCAGTTTTATTGAGTGTTCAGGGTTTTTGACCTTGAGGATGCAGAGGCATCGGTAGAATCCCCTTGGACTCCGGACTGAGTCAGGGAGTGTTATTTTGGGTTGATATGTTTACTATGATGTTTCATTTGATTTGATGATTTGATGTTGACATTTCTGACATGATTGTTGATTATGCAGGCTGACTAGAGTCACATATGGAGTAAAGGGGCCACACACGATTTGCAGAGAGGTTGAGGGAGAGGGCTGGACTGCCAACGATTACCTAGTTCGAGAGGATCCACGATGCCGCGAGGGCGGACTGCGACAGTCGCTCACGATGATTCTAAGGGGTGCGCAATAAGGCGGGGGCCTTATTCCTTAGAACCCTTAGTCTCCCACAAGTTCACGTGGTGGAGTATTGACTCCAGGGGTTATAGATGTCTACCAATCAGTCGAGTTGGCGAGTGGCACCCTTGGAGCATGTGGTGCATCCTGAAGGGCACGTCGCACAAAAGAAACTCAGTTGGCGAGTGACACCCTTGGAGCACGTGGTGAATCCTGAAGGGCACGTCGCAGAAAAGAAACTCAGTTGGCGAGTGGCACCCTTGGAGCATGTGGTGCATCCTGAAGGGCACGTCGCACAAAAGAAATTCAAGAGGCGAGTGGCACCCTTGGAGCACGTGGTGCATCCTGAAAGGCACGTCGCATTAATGTGGAGAAAGGAGTGAGCCTAAATAGCCCTAAGACCTCAACACCTCAATAAATCCTTAAAACAATTCCCCTAACCTGGCATCCCCAGTTCATAATTTGAGCCCTATGTCAAAAAAAAAACATAATTCAAGAGTATACATTAAATATTCATTACCCCTATGATGATTTGCAACCTCCACCTAATCCGAGGAGTTTCCTT
>JZKD02S1600402.1:815344-826332 GCA_000966675.3 Picea glauca
CAGTGGGGTTTCGTCCTTATTTAGTGGGCGATTTGTTTTTTTGTTCACTGGATTTTTGTTTTTTTACAGGGGCGAATTTTTACAGTGGGGTTCGATATTTTTCATACAGTGGGCGCTTTACTTCTCAGTGGGTTTTTCTTTTCCGTGGGCCTTTTTTTCTTTCTACTGTGGGAAATTTTGTTTATGGGCGTTCTACTTTTTGCGGTGGGCATCGGACTTCTTGGGCTTTTGCCTTCACTTTTTTTTTTTCCTTACAACCCTGAATTCGTCCTTACCTTCTGCCGTGGGGGATCCACATTCTGCCTGGGGCATAGTTTTCATTTCCTGCCTATATATTTAAATGGCTGCGTCTTCTACCCCTTTTTTTATTCCTCAAATTTCTGGGCAGTAACTTCTGCATTTTCGTTCCAATCGTTGCTGTGTATATATAATTTATGCAGAACTTTCAAAAATATATATAGAATCTCCTAGAAATAGATTATCAAATTGAATTTAGAATTACCTTTACCTATATCTCAGAATCGATAGAAATTAACCCTAAAAAAAAAAAAACATATTTGTGAGTACCAAATAGTCCAAACTGAATATTCAATTTAATGAAGTGCTTTGTGGGGAATTCGACTTATGCTCCTGGGGAAATTGGTAAATCTTCATTTGTCAACGGTTCCTTCTTGAATTCTTTGCGTCTGAGTATTAACTCTGATTGTAAACTAAATCAACTATTAATGCAGTGGTTTTATCATATTGTCACGCTCGCCCTTGCCAATATCAGCTGTAATGCCGTTTATTAGCTAGTTAATAAATGTCAGTTTACATGGACCACATTGAACAAAAATCTACACAAAGAAATGTTAGCTCATGGGGGGTGAAAGAACCGGGGGTATAATCGTTAATGTAAGACTCAATGACAAATTGGTGATTCACGGTAGTTAACAATGATGGCGTATTGGATATCGCTGCTACCAACTCAGGGATAAGCAGTGGAAAGTTGTAAATCACATGGGAAGAAGTTTTATTTGATTGCCCCTTCCAACGCCAGGCTTCGACACTCGTTTTACTGCATCACCTACCTTACACACTTCCCATTCAATACTCTCCAGCCTGTTATAGTGTCTTTCCAACAATCTTGTAAATTGTCGGCGTGAGAACCTATCACTTTTTGCATCCTGGCGAAGTTTGGGCCCTCCTTGGAACCTGTGATTAATTTAGGATAGACATGGTTTATTGAAGCTGTCATGTTCTCATTATTTTATTGTTATTTGAACAGTTCCGCCTTTCCCTTCCGAGAATCTTGATTTTATATGCTAGTGGATGTAACGATTATGTAAAAGATTAATGGTCATGATTATGCAACGATTAATTAGGGAATTATGAAATATTAATCCTCTGAGTTATTGAACGGGTAGGGTTAATGTGGTTATCACATATGGTAAGGTCAACGTAGTTGATAAAAAAAAATATCAGGGCTAACATTGCTGTCAATTTTTCTGGTGTCAATATTGTCGTTTTATTATAGGGCTCTATTCTCGTTTTAATATTGTTTTAAATGGATTTAATAGTTGTCATTTTAATATTGTTTTGAAAGGTTTTAAATGTTGTCATTTCCATGGTTTAAATGTTGTCGGTTTAATAATGTTGGCTTAATATCACCGTTGTAATATTAAGGTTAATGTCATGGGTTAATATTAAGTGGTCAATATTGTGGATTAATATCATGGTTTAATTTTATGGGTTATAGGGTAGTTTAATATTGTGGTAATATTATAGTTTTAATATTTGGTTTAATATCATCATTTAATAATAGGGTTTTAATATTACTATGTTAATATTGGTGTTTAATTACTGTCGTTTAATATTTGGGTCCGATTAAAATTGTCGATTTATGGTCACGATATTATGATTCCTTGTTGATGGTAACAATTTAAGTGAAAATTATTATGATTCTAATTTCAAAGTTATTGAATGATAGGAAGTGTCAATATAATATTAGAATTGGATTGGGTAAGGGTGCGTTCATTGGAACATAAAGGAAAATGTAAGGTTAGAGTTGGATAACCTATAGAATAGGGTGACTATGTTTTTATTAAATTGCAACTATGGTATTAAAAGGTAATGACCTTGCATTTCATCATATGCTATGGAAATTTATGGTTACTAATGACATAAATGTAAGACCCTAGAACTAAGTACCATAACTTATTGGGGATTTAGTAAATGGGAATGTACTATTAATTAAAGTTGCTTGGTAATGGAGGGCATTTAATTAGGATGGCTATTTAATGAATTTACAATATGCTCATGATAAGGCTAGCATTCGAGTTATGGCAATTGTGGTAAGGATAAGGCTAGCATTCGAGTTATGGCAATTGTGGTAAGGATAAGGTAGTTTCAATGACAGGGATTGTTGTTAGGTTATTTGATTTTAAATATGCAATGATGTTGTTATCGTGGTAAGGATATGGTAGATTTACTGTGATGGATTATTGTTAGGGTAGTTGATTTAAGATATACCATGGTTTGTCATTATGGAAAAGTTAATGCAGCTGTACTTTTATGGAGGTCACTTATTGTTGAAGGTGCCTGTTATTGCGCAAAGTTAAGGTGATATAAATTTAATGCGTTTATTAGTTCAAGATAATGGAATTGTATTGTTTATTGTTAAAGACGAACTCACATGTTGAAATGTTCTGGAATTAAGATCATAGAATTATTTTGGAGTTGGTAAAGGAAGGGTGTTGTTCTTAAAATCAGTGTGGTACTGGGTTGGTAAGCCTTCTGTGTGCTTGGTCTGCTTGTGTCGGGCATGAGATAGACACCTCCTTGTAGCCTTAGTATGTATGTATGGGTGTGTGATCTTACTGCGTAAGGAATCCAGTGTCGTATCAAGAGTCTCAGGCCCTTTAAAGGCAGGGTTTCCACTCTTTCGACACACCTGACATAAATTACTAGTTTCTGCCTGAGCAGTCGGCCAGGAGCCTATCTGACCTTCTCTCTCTCCGGAGTAGAGGACTAAGATTAAACACCCTACTTTCCTGTGCAGAAATAGTAAGATCTACTACCATGGATTCTTCCCTCTGCGTTTGTATTGTGCATAACCCAGTAAATCCTTAATGTTTGCCTTGTGCGCTTTATGCCTTAGGTCATTCCTCGCTTGCCGCTACTTGTTGTGCGTCTGGTCTTCTTGTTGTGATCATCGTGGTTGCATCTTGTTAATCGTCAAGTGGGAACGTAGAGTCAAGTGTGTCTGTTACTTCTACACGCACGCACACACCTTAAACACAAAAAAAAAATTGCACCTGTTATCAAAATTGTTGTATTAACGAGGAGGGTCCTTACATATGGTATCAGAGCCGGTTCGACCCGCGACTTGGGGCCCGCTACGACTTTCGTTGACATGAGTTGGTTTTATTATACTGTTTCTGATCGAGTTGATTGTGTGTGTGCAGGTAATCATGGTTAGAGGACGCCGTGGAGGCAAACGACGGGGTGCTACGGGAGGAGGCGTGATGCCTCCAGCTGCATCCACGCATGAGGGGTCTAACCCCCAGGGAGGCGAGTAGGTGCTCGGACAGGAACATATAGAAGTTGGTGATGTTATTGGGATGATGAGATCCTTTCAGCACATGTCTGAGGCTCTAATCAGCCATTTGGACAGAGACGAGGCCAGGGCGCCAACACCGCTGAGGTTCTGCCGCGCGCACCGGCCGTCACAGGTAGCATTCACCGTGAACTCGAGAAAGTAAAATTTACCGAGTTCTTTGGTGCCCCGGATGGTGTAGCCGTCGAGGCATGGTTGGATAATATGGCGATGTGCTTCGTACTTCGTGATTATACCTCCAACATGAAGGTCCACATGGCAGTGTTTCAACTGAAGGGGAGTGCTCTTCTATGGTGGAAGACGCTCCTGCCACAACTGAACATGGCCATTGAAGACACGTCATGGGAGTTGTTCAAGGAACGGTTCCGAGAGAGGTACCTTTCAGAGGAATTCATTGAGTGTCAGCTCAATGAGTTCAACGCGCTACGACAGGGAGGTCGTACGGTGCCCGAGTACGAGGCACGATTAATGGAGTTTCTCTGGTATGCTCCGCACCTTAACACAGAGAAGCTCAAAGTCAACAGGTTCGTGTTTGGCCTTAACGACAGTCTGCGTGCAAAGGTTAGGATCTTGATGCCTCAAACCTTGCACGACGTTGTCCAAAAGGCCCTCATAGTAGAGGAGGAGCTTACCAGCGGGGGTCAGACTAGGACTTCAGTGAGACCCGCAGGGCAGAGTTCATCTGGTGCGCCGCGGCATCAGACACCAGCGAGACATACGCTGGGACATCGTGGCTTCCAGAGGGGATCCACTTTTGCTACACCCCGACGACCGCCGCCTCAGCAGCAGACAACTTATCGAGGACCTCAGCAGCCGCAGCAGCGTCGCCCGCAGCAGCAACAGTTTAGGCCTGTTCAGCAGAACAGATCAGGGTTTCAAGCCGGTGGGCAGTCATCTTCTGCTTCGGGTACCAGGACTACTAGGCCGAAGAAGGGGTGTTGGACATGTGGGGAGCCACACTACCAACGCGACTCTCCTATGGATAGGACCAGGGCATCCGGATCAGCCAGACCCACTACAGTGGGAGATATGGGCAAGGCCCATCAGATACATGCAGCGGTGAATAACCTCCAGGTAGAGCACCAGTAGACTATGCTTGAGACGACGGGTACTGTTGCTGACCAGACCCTTAGTATTTTGATAGACCCAGGTGCTACTGAGAGTTTCATTTCTAGTGCAGCGCTAAAAAGGATTAAGGTAAAGGCAGTCGAACATGATGAGTTTAGATTCGTGGAGATGGCTTCGGGAGCCAAACAAAAGGTTGGAGGAAAGGTAATGGGTTGTGCCCTTAACCTGGGAGAGTTTGTCATGAGAATCAACTTGTACATCACGATCTTAGGATCTTATGACATCGTGATCAGTATGGATTGGTTGGAAACACATGAGGCGATTCTCAACTGTAAGATGAAACGATTGAACTTGGTTGATGACGAAGGACAGAGACGTGTGATTGTAGGAAGGAATGAGGTAGTTTCCCTGCGATTCATCTCTTCCTTACAGTTACGAAAGAGTGTGCTCAAGGGGTGCAAACTTTATGCGATCCTTGCGCTAAACGAGAAGGGAGTGGCGAAAGGTCTAGAACACCTTTCGGTGGTGAAGGAGTTTGCGGACGTATTTCCAGAGGATTTGCCTGGGATGCCACTGGAAAGTGAACTGGAGTTTACCATAGACCTTAAACCGGGAACCGAACCGATAGCAAGAACACCTTATCGGATGTCGACCCCGGAGTTGCAAGAGTTGAAAATGAAACTGAAGGAGTTGTTGGACCTAGGACTGATACGTCCTAGTGTGTCACCGTGGGGTGCACCAGTTATTTTCATACGAAAGAAGGACAGATCGTGGAGGATTTTCATTGACTACCATCAACTAAACAAGGCTACGATCAAGAATCAATATCCCTTACCAAGAATTGATGATCTGTTTGATCAAATGAAGGGTGTGACGGTGTTCTCCAAGATCAATTTGCAATCCGGGTATCACCAGTTACGGATCAAGGAGGATGACATCCCTAAGACCACCTTTAAGACGAGATTTGGACATTACGAGTTTACTATTTTTCCATTTGGACTGACAAACGCCCCAGGGGTATTCATGAGTTTGATAAACGAGGTGTTCCGTGATTACTTGGACAAGTTAGTCCAAGTATTCATTGACAATATCTTGATCTACTCTTGGATTATGGAGGAGCATGATGAGCACTTGTGCTTGGTACTAGAATGTTTATGAGAACACAAATTGTATGGGAAGTTGTCCAAATGCTCTTTTTACCAATCGAGGATTCACTACTTAGGGCATGTCATCTCCGGTGAACGTATCTCCGTGGATCCAGCCAAGGTTGAGGCTATTATGGAATGGCCAACGCCGACGAATGTCACAGAGGTGCGTATTTTTATGGGTTTAGCAGGATACTATCGACGATTTGTCGAGGGTTTTTCGAAGATAGCAAATCCGATCACGAAATTGCAGAAGAAAAAAAAGAAGTTTGTTTGGACAGAGAAATGCGTGGAATAATTTCGGAGGCTTAACGAGTTGTTGACAATCGCGCCGATACTAAAGGTCCCTGACATGGACGCAGACTTCTTGGTATGCACTGATGCATCCAAGGAAGGTTTAGGCAGAGTCTTGATGCAGGACGGATGAGTGATCGCTTACATTTTGAGGAAGCTGAGAAGGCATGAGGAGAACTACGCGACGCATGATTTGGAGTTATTAGCCATCGTATATGCCTTGAAGGTTTGGAGACACTACCTTGTGGGACAAAAATTTGAATTAAAGAATGATCATTGTGGACTACAACACATTTTTACACAAAGCGACCTGAACGCGCAACAACGACGTTGGTCGAAATTGCTTAGCGAATACGACTTCGAGATTGCTTACATAAAGGGAACAGTGAACCGAGTGGAAGATGCCTTGAGTCGGAGGCCACGCATATTTTCGGTGTTACCTCTTTAGACAAATTTACGTGAGAAGATTCTCACCTTACAGCGTGATGATGACTGGTGCGCAGAAGTCAAGGATTTTATCGGACAAAATACAATGATGGTAGCATGATATGAGGGATATTCATTGGATAGCGATTGTTTAATGAGGTTTAGAGGTCGGATTTACATACCGCCAAATGACGAGTTGAGGATGTTGATCCTGAGCGAGGCTCATAGAGCTGTTTACATGGCTCACCCAGGAGTCACGAAGATGAGGGCAGACCTTAAACCCTTATTCTTCTAGAAAGGAATGAAGGCCGACATAGTCAACTTTGTGGCTAGATGTATAGAGTGTCAGTAGGTAAAGGCTAAACATAGACACCCGGTAGGATTAATTCAACCACATGCCATTCCGGAATTGAAATGGGAAGTTATTTCGATGGATTTTATTGTTGGATTTCCACTGACGGCAAGGAGACATGACTCGATTTTTGTAGTAGTAGACACTCTGACGAAGAGTGCTCACTTTATTCCTGTGAGTACGACGTATTAGGCACCTGACATAGCGAGAGTTTTCATCAGTGAGATTATGAGGCTACATGGTGTGCCTAAAAAGATTATATCTGATTGAGGATCGGTGTTTACTGGACGATTTTGGACGAGTTTCCAAGAGGCATTGGGAACCCAACTTAATTTTAGTACTGCGTATCACCTAGAGACTGACGAGAAGACATAACGAATGAACCAAACCTTGGAAGACATGTTGCGCATGTACGTAATGGACCAACAAAAGCGTTGGGAGGAATTCTTGCCTCTAGTAGAGTTTGCTTACAACAACAGTTATCAGAGCACCATTAAGATGGCGCCTTTTGAGTTTCTTTATGGACGACCGTGTCAGACGCCCTTGAGTTGGGATCGGCTTGAGGACAGGGTCCTGGTGGGACCAGAAGCAATCCAAGAAATGGAAGAGCAGATGCAAACCATAAGACAAAGGATTAAAGAAGCCCAGGATCGACAGAAGAGTTATGTCGATGCGCACTGAGTCGACCGTAGTTACGAGGTCGACGATCGAGTCTTCTTGCGGGTTAAACTGCATAAGAGCTCGATCAAGTTTGGAAATGGAGTTAAACACTCTCCTAGGTTTGTGGGACCTTTCGAGATTATGGAGAGAAAGGGGCCCGTGGCCTATCGACTAGCCTTGCCTGATTCTTTGAGGCATATGCACGATGTTTTTCATGTATCTATTTTGAGACATTATATTAGTGATCCTACACATGTGACTGAACTGAGTTCCTTGCAGGTATCGAATGAGGGAGCATTCATGGCTGATCTGGTCCGCATCTTAGATCATCGCGTTCGACAGTTACGATGTTGAACGGTAGATCAGGTCAAGGTCCAGTGGGACAGTTATAGTCCGCACTCGGCGACCTGGGAGGACGCATATGATATGCGTCAGCAGTTTCCATTTTTGTTTGATAGATAAACTTATGATACTGTGATACTTTATTTCTGCATTTATACTGAGAAACATTGGGACGAAGTTTATACCAAGAGGGGGTGTATGTAACATCCCTCTCTGGCGCACTGAGAAAACTTATTATTTGAGGACACTTGCTCGCAAGTGATCTAGACTTTTATGATGTTAGACCATTTATACTTGATTATGATGCGATTGACAGATGACATGATGTGTTACTATTTGATGTCGACAGATGATATTGACTCAGTTTTATTGAGTGTGCAGGGTTTTTGACCTTGAGGATGCAGAGGAATTGGTAGAATCCCCTTGGACTCTAGACTAAGTCAGGGAGTGTGCTTTTGGGTTGATATGTTTACTATGATGTTTCATTTGATTTGATGATTTGATGTTGACATTTATGACATGATTGTTGATGATGCAGGCTGACGATGGCTTGCCGACCAGACTCACATATGGAGTAAAGGGGCCACACATGATTTGCAAAGAGGTTGAGGGAGAGGGGTGGACAACAGCCCTGCCACCGCATGCTAGAACTCCCGCCGTGGCCTGAACTGTAGGTTAACGATTAACTAGTTCGAGAGGATCCATGATGCCACGAGGGAAGATTGCGACAATCGCTCACGATGATTCTAAGGGGTGCGCAATAAGGCGTGGGCCTTATTCCTTAGAACCCTTAGTCTCCCACAAGTTCACCTGGCGGAGTATTGACTCCAAGGGTTATAGATGTCTACCAATCAGTCCAGTTGGCGAGTGGCACCCTTGGAGCACGTGGTGCATCCTGAAGGGCACGTCGCACAAAAGAAACTCAGTTGGAGAGTGGCACCCTTGGAGCACGTGGTGCATCCTGAAGGGCACGTCGCACAAAAGAAATTCAAGAGGCGAGTGGCACCCTTGGAGCACATGGTGCGTCCTGAAGGTCACATCGCATTAATGTGGAGAAAGGAGTCAGCCTAAATATCCCTAAGACCTCAACACCCGAATAAATCCTTAAAAAAATTCCCCTAACTTGGCGTCGCTAGTTCAGAATTTGAGCTCTATGTCAAAAAAAAACATAATTCAAGAGTATACATTAAATATTCATTACCCCTATGATGATTTGCAACCTCCACCTAATCCAAGGAGTTTCCTTCCTTAATTAAATACATAAAACAACTCCTCCATTAATTGAATTCATAAAGTATTTCCTTACTTAATTGCATACATAAGGCCTTTCCTCATTCCCGGTAATAAGCTTGATAATTTGTCTTTTTAGGAAGGTACTACTACTTCGCCCTAACATAATAATCAAAACTTAACCATCTCCTAATAACAACGCCATTATATTCTAKCTCACAACAGCTCTGCAATTCAAATAACATTAGAATTTCATTTCCTACTAGCTAAGCATTAACAATACAAGTGCTAATAATAAAATTGAACAAAAAAAAATCCACTTAAGCTAATGTGAGTCTTCATAAAGGGTGTAGGGTAAAATAAAGAGATTTAATAAATTAATTCAATTAGTGGGGTTCTAAAGTTGAAAAGAAGAAATTAATTAGTTAACTAATGGGAGTTAAAAGAAAAATATATATATATATATTTATGATTTAAAAAAAATATAATGAAAAGATGCTTAACGCATTTCCCTTTTTGAGTTTTCAAAAAAATAATAAAAGAAAAATAAAAATAAAAGGGGGGAAAGCTTAAAAGAAACAAGATTAGGGTTTTTGAGGAAAAAAACCTAATGGGATTAGGTCAAGAGGGGGATCTGCTATGAGGTATGGTTATGCTGTCAAAATTTCAACGGGACTGATTGCTTGTGGGAGTTGGGGATTTCCCAGCTGACTTGAGTGGTAGCTCAGCCTTGGAGGCGAGATGGGAAGCTAGGTACTGTCTGGATTGTGTGTGGCCCCTTTATGGCTCGGGGGGATAAGGGAGAAAGAGAGTACCCCTAGCGTTTGGCTGGGAGGTACCGGTGAGTCCTCTACGGTCGGCGAGTGGGAGCAACACTAAAGGTAGAAGCGGCACGGAGCACAGGAGTCATCGCGGCAAGCAAATAAGGCAAAGGTATGCTCATGAACTTAATAGAGTAGAATGCATAGTGGTTTACTGCTGCGATTATGATTGTATTGTTGTGAAATGTTATTTCCTCGTCCTTTATACTCTGTAAGAAAAACAAAGGGGGTATTTTAGAAGATCTTCGTTTTTATAACAGTGCAGTTGAGGGTTTCTGGTAAATTGTTGTGGGTTTATGTTATTTTGTTTTTACCTTTCCATAGGAGGCATCCTCGTAGAACAGGGAGCGATTTTTACAGTGGGATTCAGTTTTTTTATGCAGTGGGCGTTTTTCTTTCAGTGGGTTTTTGATTTGTACAGTGGGCGAAATTTGTGCAGTGGGGTTTCGTTTTTTTTATGCAGTGGGCGGTTTATTTTCAGCGGGTTTTCATTGTTTTGTACCGTGGGCAACCTTTTTACAGTGGGGTTTCATCCTTATTCAGTGGGCAATTTGTTTTTTTTGTTCAGTGGATTTTCGTTTTTGTACAGGGGCAAATTTTTATAGTGGGGTTCAATATATTTCATACAGTGGGCGATTTACTTCTCAGTGGGTTTTTCTTTTCAGTGGGCGTTTTTTTCTTTTTACTGAGGGCAATTTTGTTTATGAGCGTTTTACTCTTTGCGGTGGGCGTCGAACTTCTTGGGGTTTTGCCTTCACTATTTTTTTTTCCTTACAACCCCGAATTCGTCCTTACCTTCTACCGTGGGGGATCCACATTCTGCTTGGGGCGTAGTTTTCATTTCTTGTCTGTATATTTAAATGGTTGCGTCTTCTGCCCCTTTTTTTATTCCTCAAATTGTTGGGCAGTAACTTCTGCATTTTCGTTCCAATCGCTACTGTGTATATATAATTTATGCAGAACTTTCAAAAATATATATAGAATCTCCTAGAAATAGATTATCAAATTGAATTTAGAATTACCTTTACCTATATCTCAGAATCGATAGAAAT
>JZKD02S1600402.1:826382-840948 GCA_000966675.3 Picea glauca
AGGTATTTTCTAGGGATCAACGAGATTGGAGCAATCCCGTAGAGTCTGCCCCGACTCTAGAACTATGAGGTTGATCCTTGGGAAAACACATTGAGGATTCTCCAACCAGCCCAGATGCCAACCTTGTGACCTTACAACCATTCAAATGCAAAAGTTTACAGAAGAAAAGTAATTGTGTCTGAGTATTAACTCTGATTGTAAACTAAATCAACTATTAATGCAGTAGTTTTATCATATTGTCACGCTGGCCCTTGCCAATATCAGCTGTAATGCCATTTATTGGCTAGTTAATAAATGTCAGTTTACATGAACCACATTGAACAAAAATCTACACAAAGAAATGTTAGCTCATGGGGGGTGAAAGAACTGGGGGTATAATCATTAATGTAAGACTCAATGACAAATTGGTGATTCACGGGAGTTAACAATGATGGCGTATTGGATATCATTGCTACCAACTCAGGGATAAGCAGTGGAAAGGTGTAAATCACATGGGAAGAAGTTTTATTTGATTGCCCCTTCAACCGCCAGGCTTCGGCACTCGTTTTACTGCATCACCTACCTTACACGCTTCCCATTCAATACTCTCCAGCCTGTTATAGTGTCTTTCCATCCATCTTGTAAATTGTCGTCCTGAGAACCTATCACTTTTTGCATCCTGGCGAAGTTTGGGCCCTCCTTGGAACCTGTGATTAATTTAGGACAGACATAGTTTATTGCAGCTGTCATGTTCTCATTATTTTATTGTTATTTGAACAGTTATGCCTTTCCCTTCCGAGAATCTTGATTTTATATGCTAGTGGATGTAACGATTATGTAAAAGATTATTGGTCATGATTATGCAACGATTAATTAGGGAATTGTGAAATATTAATCCTTCGGGTTATTGAACGAGTAGGGTTAATGTGGTTATCGCATATGGTAAGGTCAACGTAGTTGATAAAAAAAAATATCAGGGCTAACATTGCTGTCAAATTTTCTGGTGTCAATATTGTCGTTTTATTATAGGGCTCTATTCTCGTTTTAATATTGTTTTAAATGGATTTAATAGCTGTTGTTTTAATATTGTTTTGAAAGGTTTTAAATGTTGTCATTTCCATGGTTTAAATGATTCCGGTTTGATAATGTTGTCTTAATATCACCGTTGTAATATTAAGGTTAATGTCATGGGTTAATATTAAGTGGTCAATATTATGGATTAATATCGTGGTTTAATTTTATGGGTTATAGGGTAGTTTAATATTGTGGTAATATTATAGTTTTAATATTTGGTTTAATATCATCATTTAATAATGGGGTTTTAATATTACTGTGTTAATATTGGTGTTTAATTACTGTCGTTTAATATTTGGGTTCGATTAAAATTGTCGATTTATGGTCACGATATTATGATTCCTTGTTGATGGTAACAATTTAAGTGAAAATTATTATGATTCTAATTGCAAAGTTATTGAATGATAGGCGGTGTCAATATAATATTAGAATTGGATTGGGTAAGGGTGCGGTCATTGGAACATAAAGGAAAATGTAAGGTTAGAGTTGGATAACCTATAGAATAGGGTGACTATGTTTTTATTAAATTGCAACTATGGTATTAAAAGGTAATGACCTTACATTTCATCATATGCTATGGAAATTTATGGTTACTAATGACATAAATGCAAGGCCCCTGGAACTAAGTACCATCAATTATTGGGGATTCAGTAAATGGGAATGTACTATTAATTAAAGTTGCTTGGTAATGGAGGGCATTTAATTAGGATGGTTATTTAATGAATTTACAATATGCTCATGATAAGGCTAGCGTTCGAGCTATGGCAATTGTGGTAAGGATAAGGTAGTTTCAATGACAGGGATTGTTGTTAGGTTATTTGATTTTAAATATGCAATGATGTTGTCATCGTGGTAAGGATATGGTAGATTTACTATGATGGATTATTGTTAGGTTAGTTGATTTAAGATATACCATGGTTTGTCATTATGGAAAAGTTAATGCAGTTGTACTTTTATGGAGGTCACCTATTGTTGAAGGTGCCTGTTATTGCACAAAGTTAAGGTGATATAAATTTAATGCGTTTATTAGTTCAATATAATGGAATTGTATTGTTTATTGTTAAAGACGAACTCACATGTTGAAATGTTCTGGAATTAAGCTCATAGAATTATTTCGGAGTTGGTAAAGGAAGGGTATTGTTCTTAAAATCAGTGTGGTACTCAGTTGGTAAGCCTTCCGTGTGCTTGTTCTTCTTGTGTCGGGCGGGAGATAGACACCTCCTTGTAGCCTTAGTATGTATGTCTGGGTGTGTGATATTACTGCGTAAGGAATCCAATGTCGTATCAAGAGTCTTGGGCCCTTTAAAGGCAAGGTTTCCACTCTTGCGACACACCTGACAGAAATTACTAGTTTCTACCTGAGCAGTCGGCCGGGAGCCTATCTGACCTTCTCTCTCTCCAGAGCAGAGGAATAAGATTAAACGCCCTTCTTTCCTATGCAGAAATAGTAAGATCTACTACTATGGATTCTTCCCTCTGCGTTCGTACTGTGCATAACCCAGTAAGTCCTTAATGTTTTCCTTGTGCGCCTTATGCCTTGGGTCGCTCCTCGCTTGCCGCTACTTGTTGTGCATCTGGTCTTCTTGTTGTGATCATCATGGTTGCGTCTTGTTAGTAATCAAGTGGGAACGTAGAGTCAAGTGTGTCTGTTACTTCTACATGCGTGCACACACCTTAAACACAAAAAACAAATTGCACCTGTTATCATAATTGTTGTCGTAACGAGGAGGGTCCTTACAGGTATATTCTAGCCTACAAAGACATCATGGTATATCTCTAGAGCAGGGTGAGATGATCATGCATCGTGGCACCCCATGCATTTTGAAGGGTGCGACGACCTTCCTCAATAAGTTTTTTTAGAAAGGAAATCAAATCACTCTTTCATTGATAAAGACTCTTTTATCTTTTCAGGGAACATGAACACATGTTGTTAGTGGATCACTGGGTGACCAAAATAATCTATAATAGAATGCCCCCCAAAGTTTGAAGATCAAACTCATGACAACTGAAATATTTTGTAGAATTTGTTTATTTGAAGAAGGAGCGCACTGATCAGGAACATACAAACAATCAAGCATCTGCATAATAATATATCCTCGTCTGAAGTATGCATTCCCATACTCAAATTAAAAAGTTTCAAGTGAGCCATGGCCACTAAATATGCACTGTGGATCCATGTCATTATGAATCGACATAGCCACCAGGAATACATTGTGGATTTATGCTCTAAAGAATTCAAATTCAGACATAGCCATGAAACATAAACAATAGATCTATGTGTCAGTACTAATTCATGAATACTCCATCAAAACTTGGATTAGAATAATTCAATCTAGGGTCTTGATTTCCATCGTCCCTAAGTACGAATCTAACCATGTGATTATAGGTGATGAAGTCGAACATGGTAGAAACCACTTGATTGTCGGTCAATTATGAAAACTGTTAACAAGTGGGAGGGAAATCACCATTGATGTCAATGAATTCCAAGGTACTCTAGTACAATTCAATGAATGTGAGTAAATGAGTTAAAGTCGAACACTCGATAGAATCTCCCAATCGGGAGTCAATGATGTGAACCCACTATTGAAAGCGAAGAGACCTTCCATTGAGGCATGTAGGTTCTATGGTACTAAATGATTTATAAGTGTTGTTCCCGGATAATGCGTTGAAGTCGACAGGAAAATAATCGTCACAGGAGGGACTTGATGTATCCCCCATCAATGAAATGAAATATTTAACAGATTTGAGATAGATCAGAGTATGAAGTGATTCGAAAATGATACAAGGAAGGCCGACATGGTAGAAGATTTATAATTTCAGATGGTCGACTGAATAGAAGGATTATTTAGGATGGAATTCTCTTGAACATATGAACAACACGAAAATGGTATTGGCACCATTGACTCAAGGAGGACCCAACATATGAATTTGTGGGTGTTTAAACGAGAGAAAAATGGATTTTCCAACCTGGATAAAATTATGAAATGGAGGTGTCATGTTCAATAGAAAATATTATTGCCACTAACAAAAATGCAAAGACATATTTCTTTCCCAATTTACCCCCACCATTTTTGGAAAGTACCCCTTTATTTTTACACAAGCTTGAGGATGTTTTCCCCTAGACAGTTGTTGATTCCCTTGGAAAGGACGATTCCAAGGTTGATATTGTAATGCTGATATATTTTGTCCATAAACTGTGTTATGACCTCCAACTTGAGGTTGTCCCCAAGTTGAGGTTGTCCCACAATCTGAGGTTTCCCCCTAAATTGAGGTTGCCCCCCAACTTGAAGTTGACCTGCAATAGGAATCTGGAAACCATAAGTGATAGAATGACTGAGGCCTCTAACTGGATTGGAGCCACTAGGGCCAGGACGATTACATCCTCCAGAAAAAGGTGGAGGAGGAACGTAAGGCCACCCAGAGAGAACCTAGGTAGGTGTAGGAAAAACCTGAATAACAACATTATACCCAGGAGGAACAAAAAGTCCATACCCTCCATATGGATTCTGGTTGGAGATAGAAATGGAATTATTCAAAGCGTTATACCCAGGGGGAAGTGACGAATTTGGTCTAAGTGGAAGTGGTGTTCCAATAGGAGCTTGAGTGATAACCACATTTCCGGTAGAAACAATCGTAGCTTGTGGGACCATAGTAGAATGGGAAATCTCGAGAGGAAGAATCGAGTGAGAACCAACCAACAATTGGTATGAAACTATGATGACAGTATTTTTTGTGTCAGTAATATGATTTAAAGGTACTAAATAGGTAACAGGCATCTCAAGCATTTGTGATGGCATAGTTTGATTATAACTCGTTCCTAGTGCGCCAAAAATATCATACACTGAAGAAGGGGAAGAACTAAGATTAAAAGTTCCAGCCATGTGAGCTAAAGTTCTAAATGATTCACTTTGAAAAAGTGAATCGTCTACTTGAGATACTGCATTAGGTCCAGTATGTACTTCAATATTCTCAACAAAAACAATTTCTTCTGATGAATTCATCCATAGTAAATGCATGTCTTTTCTAATACTCAATAACAGATTTGGGGGAAGTCGGAAGTCCTCTAAAGAATCTGAAAATATTCCAAATCCCTCTAAAGAGTGTGTACTTACAATCTCAGAAGCCACTTAGTTATTGACTTCTCCCTCAGGAGAGCCTTCTGGTGAGTTAGGAAGCAAAGGAAGGTAATCTTCCGGAGTTAGCCCTTGAATCCTATGTGAATGAAAAGGACCGATGTTGGTCAAATCAAATAAAGAACGAAACAAATCTATGGCCAACTAGAGAAACAAATAACACTCACTAATAAAATCTAGAAATCAAACCAAGCAAACAAACCTTCTTATTCCGAAGTCACTAGTTGGTGATGAAATCAAATGTCGTGAAATCAAGACAATAAGGGGCTGGGATAAAGTGGGTGGAAAAGTTACATTGACGACTTGTTTAATGGACTTCCACCCTGGTACAAGATCCCACACATAATCGTGGGTATACCCTCCAAGGAGCCAGAGTGAGTTTGGCCAACGTCGATTCCAGGTACCATGAATACTTGCCCCTCCATAGTCACCTTGTGTAAATACCCTAATGAGATAAGATGCTAAGGTTACCAACTATAACAGTGATGCCTGAGGAAACAATCGATAGTCCGATCCATGCACAAAGACAAGGTATCTATCCTAAAAATCAACTCGAGAAGATCCCACACATAATTGTGGGTGTACTCTCAAGTGACCCCCAATAATACATGCCATCTCTACGCTAAGATCAACAAAGCAAGGTGAGTAACTATGCCCATCCTAATGTGACCTTATGATTGAACTTTGTATTAGAAGGGATTCCCAGGACAAAATGTAGCAATTGGATTTGAACTCTCCCTATCACAAGATATTATTGTGTGTTTTAATGCTTTGGAGAGTGTGCCTTACAAACTATTCCAAAGCTTTATCCTAGCTAATGTTTGTGAAGAGAATTTATAGAAAATAAAAGTTGTTAATAAATTTTAAAATTACGTTATATTTTAAAGGTTGTTGTTTACTCAAAAGGGAGATGGAAATGAAACTAATGATGTTGTGACCTTGACGTAATAAAATGCAGGAAGAGATGAATGTGAAATATTTCAATTCGATGAACTCTAATTATAGTAGGGAGAAGGTATCTCTTTCGAGGTACAAAAGATGCGAATTGCAATTTCTCACTTTCGAATGGAAAAAAACTCCAAATAATCACAGGCTACGAAATTTTCCAATTTCTCTCTTTAACAAATATGTCAAACGCAATAATTTTCTCCTGAACAATTACCAAAAAGAAGAAGTGATTTCAAAACTTTCTTTTCGATATCAGATCAGATATATAATGAGGAAAAAGAAAGTGTAATGCAATAAAATAAATACATTCTCAACACAATTCCCAAATCAAAGCTCATAATATAGATAAAAATGAAAATGATAAGAAATCCTTTTGTCAAATGCAAACAAAAATGTCTCTTAATCAAGAAACAATATGGAAAGTAAAATCAATCCAAAACCTCAAACAAATCAAAGACCTTTCTTCAAACAAGAATTGCAGTCTGAGAAACCAAAGATTTTGGGTTCGATCCCTAGTATGGTCGCCAACTTTTTTATCGGACTAATCGGTAAGTGCAGACACAAACTCATCTCCCTAGTTTCACCACGAAACTAGAACAAAACAAAATAGAATATAAGACTTTCCCTAGGCTCTAATTATTTAGTTTAATAGCTAACAAGAGATAGACAACATACCTTTTAAATGTCATTTCCTCTTTCCATTGCCATTCTATATTTGTTCCAATGCTCTTGTGATATTGAACCTGTTAGGGAACATAAGCCAACCAAAGTGAAAGAAACACAATATACTCAACAAGAACCTATGTATCTGATCAAGGAATCATACAATAAAACAAGACTAGTTTTATGGGAAAGAAACATATCATTGTATCATATTAAATACAAAAGTGGAGAATACAGCCAAGGACTTGATGTCGCAAGGTCACCTTTCAATGGCCCTTTGATCTAACACACACACCTTTGCTCCAAATCCTTTGAATGAAGAATATCCACCATGTAGCTTGTAGAACTAAAGCAAAGCTCCCAAGAAGAAGTAGAACTCTCCATACAAATATTATCCTATTCAACCTTAGCCCTTTCCATGAGAGATCCCTCTTTATATAGTGTGAAAGAGATATGGGTGAGGAGATTAGGATGATCCCACCAAATCGGAAAAGTTAGTAATATCCAAACCGTTCAAAGGCCACCTCACCTTCTAGAAAATCCACTTCTAGAACATTCGTAAAGTTTGGCTTTTCCTTATCTTTTGGCATCGCCGCACCCTAGGTATATTGCAGCCTCCAAAGACATCACAGTCCAGCTCTAGAGAAGGGTGCGAAAATCAGGCATCGTCACACCCCATGCATTTTGCAGGGTGCGACGACCTTCCTCAATATGTTTTTTTAGAAAGGAAAGCAAATCACTCTTTCATGGATAAAGAATGTTTAATCTTTTCAGGGAACATGAACACATGTTGTTAGTGGATCACTGGGGTGACCAAAATAATGTGTAATAGTAGGACCAATATTTGGGCAAACAAATAATATACATGTGTAAGTGTTTCTGTGCGTCACTAGTAGGTTACAAATTATAACTTGAAAGAAGTCATGGAGAAGTTAAGTAAATGGAAACATTGTATCCTCAATGTTATAGAATAAACAATTAGGCTCTTGATAGAAATATTTTCAGAAAGTGAAATTAATACACATTACCTTGGGGTGTGAAGACGTTTCCACTAGAGTTGTCACTTAAGATCTTTTTACCTATCTTGTGAACATAATATATTAAGAGTGGTATTGTTTGTCTTGGAATCCACCAACATTATTAACAATAACATTAAGGAAATAATTATTGAAAATTCCATATATATAAAAATATATATATTCAGTTGAGAGGTGATGTTACGCGAACACACCAAGGCTTGCATTTACGGAAATATCTTTGGCCTAAGCTAAGTGCACTATGTACTGTTATGAATATCTCATACAATTATGTGTGTGTGTAATGTCAAGAAAGTGTTTAATACGAGGTTCACGGTCCCTAAATCCCCTTCTCAATTTTAGTACATATTTTTTTTTTGGTAGAAGGCCTTGTGTTCTCATGTTAGAAATTATCAACTAGTCCCTTAACTGTTCCAATTAAATTCATGTCAGAATGAGGTAGCCTTCCACTGAAGGCCCAAAAATATGTTGGAGACCCTATTTCGAGTCTATCTCTTCTATGAGAATACTTTCTAAGGGTTTTAACATTGCATTTCAAGAGGTGAGAAGTTTGTTGTATCAAATGATGTTTTCTTGTGATCTTGCTACCAATTGACTAGGACAAGACACGTGAGACTGGATTGTGGTCTTTAGAATGAGATTTCTTACCAATTCTTTGAAAATAATCTACAAGGTTTCTAAGAATATGATGATTGGTTTCTACACTTTTGACTGTTTTAATGCCTAAAATTATCCTAACAACTGTCAAACTTCTAGATTTTAAAAAAGATAAAAATAATTGACATATAGCAACAATGGATTTTGGTTCTAAATCTTCTTTAATGTGTTTATAAGAGGAATAACAAATAGTATGGCTAGGTAACTTACCTTCAAGTGATGTTATACCATTTTCATCGACATGAATGCATTTAAGAGTTCTGCATCGCACAATGGTCAATATAGGTAGGGATGTTGAACCCTTATTATAACACTCTTGACCTCTCTTGTATGGAGTTAACAATGTTTCATTTCTTTCCCCTTCAATCACTGGTGGATAAACTATGGGAGGAGAGTGGACACGGGGTTGACTAGATTCTGAAACATTTGGCTATCTAACAAGATATTGCACCATATAAAATTCTTCACCACAATGGCATACATGAATTGCTTCTCTAATTTCATCCATTGTATAATGAAGTCCAAGAAAATCCTCCATCATCTAGTCATCCAAAAAAAATTCTCATGAAGAGATACTCAATGGATTTCTCTCTAATGAACTCTTCCAGTTTGTTTGTGGTGATGGAGGAGAAATAGTAGTGGCATCTATTTCACTAGAAATCAGAATTCCCGCTTTTGAAAGCCTACAGTTTGACATACATAACTTTTCTTTTTCTCTTTCTTCTTCTACCTTTTTTATCAGTTTATTTTTATCGAGGAATTTATTTCTAGAATCCGTTGGTTCCCCATGTTTAAGGATAAAAATTTATTCCAAACACCCACCGCAAATTTGTCTTTGTATTATGTAATAAGGCACAATCAAGTGGAGATTTTTCTTTTTTGTATTGCAAAAGAAGACACATCTAATAATTCCGATTCCAATTCCAATTGCACTTGGACAAATTTGTCTTCCAATTCCAATAAGACACAAGATACAAACAAAAATTATGATTGCACTTGGACAATTTTGTCTTCCAATTCCAAGTAGACACAAGAATATACAAACAACAATCCCAATTGCACTCGAAAAAATTTGTATTCCAATTCCAAGAAGACACAAGAAGATACAAACAAAAATTCCAATTGCACTTGGACAATTTTTTCTTCCAATTCCAAGAAGACACAAGTAAATACAAACAACAATTCCAATTTCACTTGAAAAAATTGTCTTCCAAATATTTCTACAATGGTCTGGCAATAGCACCAAAGTATCTATCAATCTAACAAGAACACAAAAATAAGTAAAACTTGTCCGTGTAGGTTGTATTATTTTTTAAGTTGTCATAGATTTTTTTGGGCCATGAGATAGATGGGGTGGGGTGTGCTTGGCACAAAACAATGCCTAGCAAGAACGTGCACACATTCCTATAACATATGAGAACTAAAGCGTGTGTGAATTCTAGAAACGCACACATGTTCCTGCTAAGAGTAAACGACCAACAACTACAAATCACTCATGTCATAGGAGCCCATGTGTGCTCTTAGTGCAACCGATATAACATTTAATATAGACCAAACATATTTATGAATAAATATGTCTAGGTGTATGGGGGAAAATAAGGCCTAAGGGGTTAGGATTGAAAGTGTTTTCAAGGATAGAAAAAGGTTAGAGCACCAAAATGTGGGTGATGTAGGTGTAAGGGTTGTACACAAGTTATATGCATAGTGAACCGAGGGCTCGAGTATATAGAGGGTTAAGGATTAGTTATAAATTATTCCTAGGCTTATATGGATCTAGGGGGGTCTATGCCATGGTATACGTCAATATATAGGTCAATGTCTAAATATACATCTAGCTCTATGTCGTGGTCTAGATCATGGTCTACCTCAAGCTCTGGATCATTGTCTAAATCTATATCTAGCTCTATGTCATGGTCTAGGTAATTTTATAGGTCTATTTCATGATCTATACAATGGTCATCGTATAGGTTTAGGTAATGCTCTAGATCTTTTCATGTCTAGGTATTGCTATGTCTAGTTGTAAGTCTAGTTATTGACATGTCTAGGTCAAGGTCATTTATTTCCTTGCGATGTAGGGAGGATGGATGTAGAGAGAGAAGGAAAGAGAGTGTGAGAGGGAGAGAGTGATAAACATAGAGATGGGGGAAAAGAGTGAGAGTATGGGGATGTAAATCTCTGGGTCATCGTCTAACTCTAGATCTAGCTCTATATCATGGTCTAGGTAATGGTCTACGTCAAGCTCTAGGTCATCATCTAAATCTATATATATCTCTATGTCATGGTCTAGGTCATGGTATAGGTCTATTTCATGGTCAAAATCATGGTCATCCTATAGGTCTAGTTCATGCTCTAGGTATTTCCATGTCTAGGTATTTCTATGTCTAGGTTTAGTTCTAGGTCTTGACATGTCTAGGTCAACACCATTTATTGTGTTGTGATGTAGGGATGGTGGATACAAAGAGGGGAAGAAAAAAAGTGTGAGAGGGGTACATTTGAAGAAAAAGAGAGTGAGGGACAGGGATAAAAAGAAGGGGTGTAGAGAGTGAGAGATTGAGAGGGAGGTGGGGAAAGGAGGGAAGGGGGTTAGATAGATGAAAATATAGCAAGGTGGGGAGAGTGGGGGAGAGAGGGGGATACATAGAGCAAGAGAGAGGGGATTATATGTAAGAGGTAATGATAGAATGGGATAGATATGGATTGTCTGAGAGTGTGATAGGGTGGGAGAGGAAGACCAAGAGGGGGGGAGGGGTTGAGAGAGAGAGGTGGGAGAGAGATTGAGAGTGAGACTAAAAACAAGGAGAGAGAGAAAGAGGTGGTATATGTAGGAGAAAAAGAGGGTAGAAATAGTGGGAGGGAGGGGAAAAGGGTGAGAGAAAGGAGGATATATATATAGAGAGAGAGAGAGGATAAGACTTGGAGGGGGGGGAGAGAGATAAGGGGGAGGGAGGGGAGGTAAAGGGAGGGAGGAAGGAGGAGGGAGAGAAATATATGGATGGAGAGAGAGAAAGGGAGAGGGAGAGAGTCGAAGAGGTAGGATATAGAGAGGGATTCAAGCATTTATTATGGATAAAGAATATTGAATCAACTAAAAGTAAGTGAGTACAGTAAAAAAAGAATCAACGTACCATAATCATCATTAAATCATGTGATATAATTATTAAACCATAGGTGAACAATCATATCCATAAAATATCATTATAAAACAAGAGGTATAGGCATATTTCACTTAGGGCTTGGGTGTACATGGGGTTAAGGGTAGAGTATAGGTTATATGTAGGCTTAGATGGATGTAGGGGGGTCTAGGTGATGGTCTAGGTCTAGTTCATGGTCTAGGTCATGGTCATGTTCATATAAGTACTTGTATGAGTAATCCATTGGAAGAAGAAAAAAAACTTTGCAATCACTTGAAATGTGAGAATACATTTCTCTCTTCAACATATCATTTATTCATTGTGAGACATGACTCACCTTTAGATGGACAAAGAGAGTGGGGGGTAGAACTAGGGGAAAATAAAAGGAGGTGGGGAGGGAGCGAGAGAGAGAGGAAAAGAGAGAATGAGAGTCACAATAACAACAAGGAGAGAGAGAGAGAGAGGAAGGGGGGACATAGAGGGAAGGGGGTTAGAGAGATGTAAAAAGAGAATTGGGGGGAGAGTATAGGAGAGAGGGGAAGGGGGAGGGGGATATAGTGAGAGTGACATTAACAAAAACAACGGAGAGAAAGAGGTGGTATATGTAGGAGATATAATGGAAGGGAGGGGTAGAGATATAGGGAGGAGGGGGGTAGAGAGAGAATGTGTGAATGTAAGAGTGGGGTAAGAGAGAGAAAGAGAGGGATATTGGACAAGGATTGTTTGAGTGTGAGAGAGGGAGAGAGAGGAATACAAAGAGAGAAGGTAGAGAGAGAGTGAAAGGTAGTGGGGGAGACATAGTGGGGAGGGGTAGATCTATGAGAGAGAGAGTGGAGAGATAGTGTGAAGGAAGGTGGAAGGGGTGCAKATAGAGTGAGAATTATTGTTAGAGGAAGGAGTGAGATAGAGGGATATGGGGGTAGATAGATATAAAGAGAGAAATGGGGGGAGAGTAGAGGAGAGGGRGGGAGGGGGATATAATGAGMGTGAGACTAGCAATGAGAGAGAGAAAAAGGTGGTAGATGTAGGAGAGAAAGGGAGAAGAGATAGTGGGAGGGAGGGAGAGGAAGAGATAGTGGGAGGAGGTGGGTATAGAGAGAATGTGTGAGTGTGAGAGGGGGGGAAGACCAAGAAAGAGAGGGGGGTTGGACACAGAGTGTTTGAGTGTGTGAGAGGGAGGGAGAGGGAGACAAAGAGAGTGGGTAGAGAGAGAGAGAGAGGAAGGGAGGAGAGAAAGTGGGGAGGGGTAGATGTATGAGAGAGGGAGGGGGAGAGAGAGTGAGAGGGATGGGAGAGAGGGAGGGAGGGAGTAGGGGGTGGAGAGAGACATAGACTGATTGTGAGAGGAAGGGGGAAGATAGAGGGAAGGGAGGGTAGAGATACATAAACAGAGAAATGGTGGGACAGTAGAGTGACATTAACAAAAACAACAGAGAGAAAGAGGTGGTATATGTAGGAGATATAATGGAAGGGAGGGGTAGAGATATAGGGAGGAGGGGGGTAGAGAGAGAATGTGTGAATGTAAGAGTGGGGTAAGAGAGAGAAAGAGAGGGATATTGGACAAGGATTGTTTGAGTGTGAGAGAGGGAGAGAGAGGAATACAAAGAGAGAAGGTAGAGAGAGAGTGAAAGGTAGTGGGGGAGACATAGTGGGGAGGGGTAGATCTATGAGAGAGAGAGTGGAGAGATAGTGTGAAGGAAGGTGGAAGGGGTGCATATAGAGTGAGAATTATTGTTAGAGGAAGGAGTGAGATAGAGGGATATGGGGGTAGATAGATATAAAGAGAGAAATGGGGGGAGAGTAGAGGAGAGGGAGGGAGGGGGATATAATGAGCGTGAGACTAGCAATGAGAGAGAGAAAAAGGTGGTAGATGTAGGAGAGAAAGGGAGAAGAGATAGTGGGAGGGAGGGAGAGGAAGAGATAGTGGGAGGAGGTGGGTATAGAGAGAATGTGTGAGTGTGAGAGGGGGGGAAGACCAAGAAAGAGAGGGGGGTTGGACACAGAGTGTTTGAGTGTGTGAGAGGGAGGGAGAGGGAGACAAAGAGAGTGGGTAGAGAGAGAGAGAGAGAGGAAGGGAGGAGAGAAAGTGGGGAGGGGTAGATGTATGAGAGAGGGAGGGGGAGAGAGAGTGAGAGGGATGGGAGAGAGGGAGGGAGGGAGTAGGGGGTGGAGAGAGACAGAGACTGATTGTGAGAGGAAGGGGGAAGATAGAGGGAATGGAGGGTAGAGAGACATAAATAGAGAAATGGTGGGAGAGTAGAGGAGAGAGAGAAAGATGGGAGAGGTAGTGGGAGAGAGGAGGAGAGATAGAGGGAGGAGGGGGGTAGAGAGATAATGTGTGAGTGTGAGAGTCGGGGGGAGAGAAAGAAAGAGAGGGATACTGGAGAAGGATGGGGTGGAGATAGAGTGAGATTTATTGTGAGAGGAAGGAGGAAGATAGAGGCAAGGGGGTGTAGAGATATATAAATAACTTAATGGGGGATACAAAGTGTGTGTGCGGGAATGTCGAAGGAAGAGAGAGGTATAAAAAGAGGAGAGTTAGAGAGAGGTATAAAAAGGACGGAGGTAAAGAGTGAGTGTGTTAAAGTGTGGGAGGGAGAGAGAGGAAAACATAGAGGGAGGATAGAAAATGTGTGTGTAAGAGTGTTGGAGGGAGACAAAGGAAGAAATAGAGGGGGGATAGAAAGTGTGTGTGAGAGAGTGTGGGAGGGAGAGAGAGGAAGTAAAAGAGGGGAGGTAGAGAGTGAGTGTGTTAGAGTGTGGGAGGGATAGAGAGGAAGACATATAAGAGGGATAGAAAGTTTGTGTGGGAGGGAGGGAGATCAAGGCATAGTAAGGAAATAGAGAGAGTGTGTGAGAGTGTGAGAGGGAGAAAGAGGAAAATAGAAAGGGGGTAGAGAGAGAAGTAAATGTAGGAGAGAGGGGTAGATGTACGAGATATAGA
>JZKD02S1600402.1:850966-861224 GCA_000966675.3 Picea glauca
GCTTTCCAAGATCACCATACTTTTGTTGAGTTAAGAGGTTAGGAAGGTTGGTAGTGTGATCAATATTTTGAAAATGAGATCTAATATGGGTATAGACAAAGTGTTTTTCATCTTCAACCTTCTTAGTGTCACAATGGTGACACACTCTTTCATTCCATGGCATTTTAGGAATTGACCAATGCCCAGTTCACTTACTGAAATTGAAAAAATATTGATATATCATAGACTATAGTAGATATTGATGAGTGATTCAGTGATACATCATGAACTCCAAAAAAGATGCATCATACATCATAAAAATCAATTAAACTCTAAATATCATACTCATAGATGATAGAACATAGACATACTAATAGTCTGATACAATGATAGAATAGTGAACATTCAAAACATATTACCACAGGTTTGTCAACATGCATACACATTTCTCAAAGGAAATAAATCGAATGAATGATCCATGTTTTCATGTCTTTAATATGTTTGCACAAATTCTGCAATAAAACATTGATTAAGCCTTGAGATAGTGTTAAAATGAATGTGATGTTAGCATATTGAGTTAGGTCGTTGCATCATGTATTGCATTGATTTGTTTCCAAAGGTGATTTGGATGTTAGGTCTATCAAAATGTTTCAAGAAAAACAATGAAACAAAATTGAAAATTAAACCATTCATGTGAACCCTTGTACCATTATCACAACTTCCAAAGAGCTAGAAGAAAACACCTTGTGTACTTATGTGAGTTTAGGGAGAGATATTACAAGAATAAACTAGCATCAAATCATGTCAAAGAGTTTCCAATGGCAACGTTGTAAATGAAACCAAAATTAACGTGTTAGGTCGTTGGGGTTATAGACCAAATCGTTCATCAATATTCCTCATTGATTTGATTAAAATGCTTCTAAAGTTTTTAAATGTGTTAAAGTGTTGTCGAGATATATGGTATTTAAACACAAATTTAGCCATTGTCTAAAATTGTAAAACCTGTCACTAGCACCAGAAAATGACATAGAGGCCTCACACATTGAGGTGTCTAAATGAATTGAGGAAATTTGCATAAATCTTCCAAACTCAACCAGAGCCTAGAGGACTTACTTGTGAACTGGACGATGGTTGTTGGCTGCCAGGCTGCAATATCCCACGTGACAGTGAAATGAAACAGCTAAAAGACAAGGGAAAACCCCTTTTTAACCTCCCGTCAGATCATTTATGAAGGACACTTTTTTAGATGGTGTCCGACACGATTTTAGATGGTGTTCTGAGGTGATGACGCATGATAAAGTAGTGTCCGATGTGGTTTTAGGATGTGTCCTGAGGTGATGACATGTGTTGAAGAAAATATGGACACTTGGCCCATAAGTTACCTATTATGTGACTTAGACTAAAACATAATTCATGAATAGAGACAAGAAATGAAGATACACAAGCACACAAACGAGATGAACATAAACACATGTCACTATAGCCAAGAATGAAATGGGGGCAATGGTATTTTTTATTTCTCGGCCAAGTAATGGAGAAATGAGTACAGTTATCAAGAATCTACTCGGACTTCTGCATTTAAACACGAACTCTTCATTTAAATACATTCTCTATTGTTTCAAGGCATATGGAAAGCCAAATTCTTAAGAAACCTCCACCCACAATCTCCACCTTCAGAAAAATTTCCTAATAACTTTCCCAATGAATCAAAGATCACCTTAGTGAAATCCAAGATAATCCAAATACTACGACAACTTGTCCAACGATACTTTTACCAGTATGGACCACTCCACCACTAGTGAATGAAGGTAACCATAAACTAAATCACTGCAAGTAGTGTAGGTGATACTCATGATTTTGAGACATTGAAGCACCCATTTCCATGCTCTTTAATTGGTTTTTCCATGTGTTCACTAACAACACCAACTACATGTGAAATATTTGAACATTCAATCACAATCATCAACTTTCTCACTGCATTTTCATAAGGTACACTAGACATATAATCATTTATTTTTACTACTAGGACATAAACTTGAAGAAATCTTACAATGGAAAAGTCAAGGGATATTTACTATTTTCATGAAGTTAATATGAACCTCATCGAGAAGGTTACCATTTTTTCCTATGCCCAATATTTGTTTTGCTACTCCTAGATCCTTCATCAAAAGTCCTAGCCAACTAAGCTTGTTGATATAACCATGTTTTCATTTGAACAAGCCTATCATCAAGCTAACACAAAGATAATGGATATGTCATAAAAAAAATGATCATGCTCACTTCTTAAGAAACTTTGACTCACCATGAAGGAATCAAACATCTTGTACCACTCCCTGGTTACCTTATTGATGATTTTTGGAAAGTAGGATCCACAATATGCATCCCTTAGCTCAATCAACATGACCAACAAAGATACAAAACTTTGTTCCCTTGACCAAATCCATCCAATCCATCGAAGTGATCCTTCACTTCTCACCTCCATGCTAATTTCAATGGAGTATGAAATCCATGGACTCTAAAAACCATGTGGGTTGTTGGCCCTTGACCAAGTTTTGAGGAACACTTGGTCATATTTGACCATTTTTGGACTTCAAAAGCCTCTCAAAGATGGAGCATCAGGCGAAGAAGAGATCACACGATCTCGGTCCACTTTTGGGCCCTTTTAGGGTTTTGAGTTAATGCAATGGAAAATGGATGTCGGCCCGTGGATTTACCCATGCTTAGGCCCACTTTTGTAATGTATAAATAGAAGGATAGGAAATGCAAGAAGTAGTAGATGTGATTGCTTAGTGCAATTGGTAGTGCATCTATGTGATGTTGAATAAGTGCTCTTTGCAAACTGTGTAAGGATTGAAAGGCTAAGTGTAAGTTACTGTGAGGTTTCTATAGAGAGTTAAGTATTGTAATGCAAGGAAGAATGATCTAGCGAGCTGCGTAGATCTTTTGTTCTATGTGAAGAAGGGTTTTGGAGGCTTTGTGCTTGTAAGAGATTGAAGATGATAATAAAGAAGAATATCTTGTGGATGTAGCCCCAGGGTGGGGATGAACCACGTAAATATGTGTGTTATGCTCTGTGCTTTGATTCAATGTGTTTTTTCTTATGCTATGTGCTTTGATATATCCACTTATGCTCTGTGCTTCTTAGATAAATATGATTGTTAGATCTAATGTGTATGAGGATTCTTAGTACTAATCTACTGGATCTGATCTAGGTTACTATGGTTAAGTGTTGAAATATTCTAGATCTCACTGTACACCATGATGCTCTGTGATGTCTGTGAAGTATAATAAGGGTTGAATATTGACAAATGATCGATGCTAAGTGCTCTATAAATGATATAATCACATATTTGTGTTTGAGCTAAGGTTGCAGACACTTGAGTCTTGCAACCACCCCTGCCTCTACCTTAGGTTAGAATTCATCTGCTTCGCAGGTGTTTCCAAAAGAGATAGTAGTTAGGGCTTTGTTGGTGCACTCTTGAGCATTGAACCCTAGGTCTTCCCCTGTGCCAACAAATGGTTTCGTTGTCGGGACCTAAAACTGTAAATGCTGGGAACTAAGGAAGAAGAATCTTTATGCAAAAGAAATCTTTGTGCATAGATCTGTTGGCCTAGTGCGCATCTTTTTAATCGACCTATGAAGCTTTGTGACAGGAATAAGGTCAAATCTGAAGAAAGGAAGATTAGAGCTGAAGAAAAGAAGCAAGATCTGAATGCTCTATTCTCTAAGAAAAGCAAAAGTGGAAATTTCTGAAAGAAAGAGGTCAGATCTGTAGAAAAGAGGTAAGATCTATGATCTTTGTGCTCTAATAAAGGTAATAATAGTCAAAAGTTCTTAGATCTGGAAGCTTTGTGCTCTGTAGAAGTAAGATAAGTGAAATTTTTTGTTTCTAGAGCATGGATCTAGGTATGTTTGATAGATTATGTCCTAGATTAAAAACTACGACATTAATAGATCAAAGAAATTTTGATATGAATAGATCTAATAAGTATAATGATAGATATGTTATACCTATGCATAGAAATATTGTCTGTACTAACAAATGTATGCAAGATCCTAGAAAGAGTTTTCTACAAGTTAGCTATCACAATTCTAGTGCACAATACATAAGAGGTTGGGGATCATTTAAAAGAAAGTGAGGATTAATCCTATGTTACAGTTGTAGAAAAGAAGGCCATATAGCTAAGGAATGCCTTGGTAGAAGACCTAGTTGTCTCTGTTGCAAAGCTAGGGACCATGACGTATTGGATTGCCCTAGAATGATTGCTAAGATTGAAAGGATAAATCTGAATCAATAAGACCATAAAGCAGAACCAGAAAAGACAAAAACCCAACAAGAATTAGAGAAAGTATTAATACAGATGAAAGAAACCCTGAAGGAACATAAAGATGTCCGATTACTAGAGATCTTCAAAGAAAAGGAGCAAGTCGAAGCAAGAATAAGGGACTTCAACATTGACTGTATTCTTGATGAAGAAACACAAGTTGGCATTATGCTAGAAAGAACTTGGGAATCTATAGGGAAGCCTCCCATGATTCCTTCATTGGGAGGAATAGGACTATTCAGAGGAAAAATGATGATGTTATGTTGAAAACCCATTGAGATACCTATGAAAGTCAATGCAACTTCGACAAAATAAGATTTTGAGATTATCAAATTCATTAAGGACAACGCCTCATTTACTATGCTACTCAGAAAACCTTAGATTGAAAGAGATCAAGTGAGAAAGAAGGAAGAAGAAGAGGTTTTAGAAAAACAAAGACAAGAGTTAAAAGATTTCATGACTAAAAGGATTGCATAGTTGATAGAAGAACAGGAGAATCACTCGAAGCCATCTGACACTAGAATCCCAAACGTCGTGGCCAAAGCTACACAAAAGGCTGAAATTTCTACCCGAGACAAAGAGGAAGTGATATGCTTAAACCCTAGGAGAGAAATTCACCAACACGAAGTGACTATGTCTAAGGAAAATAAAAATCAAAATGAGAAGAGAATCATCGAGACGAAGCTCACTAGAAAGAAGGCTAGAAATCTAAGAAAGAAGAAGGATAAGATTGAAAAATTACACAAGATCCCAGAGGGTACCTCACAACAAGACACTTTGCAGAATTGGAGCTTCGTCGGGATATTAGAACAATGACATATGCCACTTCGCCAAGTCGAAGTAATATATCCGTTGGAAGCCAATATAACTGTTCGACTGCCACTCCGAACGGGTCGGAAAGCATTTATGGATCGCCACTATACCATTAGACCACGCCATATTTGACAGAACATAAGTTAATACAACCTCATACCCATTGCAAGAAGACCGTTGCTAGGTTTCCCTACTTAGTCTGTCGTGCCATGCACAGAGAATACTTTCTTCTAAGTGATAATTTGAGCTCGAAACCTGAGATTACTTCACCCTATGATCATTGCCTTGTTCCCATACCATTCACTGTAGTCTTTGAATTCATTTTACACCCGAGCTAGTTGACCCAAGCTTGTATGTCAAACGAGCTCAACGCTGCTAAGAAAGTAGTTGAAGATGTTTTGATTGAATTAATGACTAAGAGAGTCATGTCAGAGTGAGGATTATCTACAAGAGTCTAGGCATCGTCAACGAGAGGACTCCAGGCCTCCCCTTCCACTTCTCGCACCGGTCCATCCCGGTCAACCGATGAGAAACAGACCAAGAACAGGGATGACATCGCAAACGCCAAGCTTATCCCACGCATTCTACCTACTTACTTACCACCTCTAAGTGGTGCCAACAACCATGAAAGTGTACCTCGAGACTTTGAGTACACTTTGATCACCGCGTACCTTCCGAAAGGGGTGTGCGTTGTTTGTGCTCACCAGGATAAGCTCGCAGCACTCAAATTTAGTGATTTTAACCTTGGAGATCGTAAATTTTACAACATGTTATCCCCACATAAGTACTTAACCAGGACCAAAGGAAAGAATTCTAAGATTTTCCCGCAGTCATGGACCCAGAACCTCGCGCAGTACACATTTCTTAATGTAATAAAGATCTTGCACTTCGACAAACACCAAGAAGTCAACACATCTTTCAAGTTGTTGTTGTCTTGCTACCACGGAGGATACTTATGGCTAGACCGCCACATCAGTGTGGATCCGACCTTGATCAATCGGATCATAGGACTTAGTATGCAAGGCCCTGACCCACAAGATTTTTACCCTGGAAAGCCCTTAGACCGAGCACTAGCATAGAGGATAAAAGAAACATATGGCGATGTTGAGAAAGGCACGCGAGGATACAAGGTAGCCTCTATCCAGAGTGGCGTAGTGCTCCTTTCGTGTCAGCTGATTGTAGGCAAGCTAGTTCGCAAGAACAGACCAACACAAGTGACTAGATTCGTAGTTGACCTCGCAGGGAAGTGCCCCGAGGGACTACAGATGAACTGGGTGCAGTACCTTGTAAACCAGCTAGAGCTTGATTACAAAGAAGGGAAAGACCAAGGGTATGAGTTCCACTTTAGTTTGTTGCTCATACTAATCACTTTCATTGCCTGGGAGCTATCAGAAGGTGCCACTTTTCGAGAGATCGAACCCTTCGAACCATTGGTCGCGAAGTTCTATATTCTATGGTACTCCAACGACATGAACAAGCAGTGGTAGTCCAATGTCGTCTTCCACGCCTATTACAACCAATTGAAGAATGCAATCTAGTCTACACCACGCCTTACCCCAAACACACTTCATATGTTTAGACCTTTGATAAAATTCAACGTGGACCGCCACTTCATCTATATCACAGCGCGCGCTGATGAACACAAACAATAGCTCCAGTCGTACTACAAGTTGACAGAAGAATACTTGGAGCATATTACCAAGGAATGGTTGGCGGACCTCCTTGTTGTAGTGGACCCTGTAGAAATGTATGACGTGGATAGCCCTGAAGCTATGCCAGATACACCTAGACCAAGAAAGACTAAGAAGGATGGTTAAGTTTAATATGTCCCTAGCACATCCACGAATACTAACTTGATCTCACTTGCACAGGGAGGTGATGGTGAAGAACCAGGTGGCACAAAAGTTGAGAAAAACAAAGGCGATGTTACTTTGCCTAGGGAGGAGGAGGATCCCTCTAAGAAAAGGAAGATTACCCCACCAAATCCCTCATCCAAAAAGAAAAATAACGCCACCCATACTACATCTAAGACTACCGTCACACCAGACGACTTCGACTTCTTAATTGTTGCGTTGAATGATGCTTCACTAGAGATAGCAGAAAATCAAGAAGCGAAGCAGGAGGAGGTATTCAGCCGAATCAAGGGTGAACTTCAAGAAGTGCAGCAGGCACTCCAATCTAGCCGAGAAGTTCTACTATGCCCTTGACAATTGGAACAATAGGAACATGCAATGATCCCACCCAATTACACCAGATCGTCGTTAAAGTCAAAGTTCACCTTCGACAAGCTCAAGAAGACACAGCGTAAGCCACCTAGGCTTTGAGAGAAGTATAGAGCGCACTTGTATAACAAAAGCGTAAGGAAGAATGGGAAAATCTTTCCCTACAAGCGAAGTGGGATGAGGAAAAAGAACAGTTACAGTAGAGTAAGGACCAGTTGCTAGAAGAACAACTTGAAGTACAGGAAAGGGTTTAGAAAGAACTTCACTCTGTGACGATCATAGAAGTGAATATTGAAGAACATGTCCCACAACAGGTGGCACAACTTGAAGAAGTAATCCAACAACTTCAGGAGCGCATCTAAGATCTAGAACTTCATACCGTGCCCGAGACTCCTCAAGAAATAAGAGATCTAAGGGAGGCAACTGCCCGTAGTGTAGTTGGCTGATTAAAAACTTTGCCTTGAAATGTAAGTAGCTAAGCGCTAGAAGCACCCAAACTTATGAGAACCTCATAGAGAATCCACAGT
Source organism: Picea glauca (assembly GCA_000966675.3). Taxonomy (NCBI): domain Eukaryota; kingdom Viridiplantae; phylum Streptophyta; class Pinopsida; order Pinales; family Pinaceae; genus Picea; species Picea glauca. The sequence continues at coordinate 858,834 of JZKD02S1600402.1, forward strand.
TGTAGGCATTGGAGGCACAACTCTAAGAAACAAAGCAGCACGCAGATACGCTACACGTGCAGTTGAAGGCCTTGACCCCAATCGAAAGAATGAAGAGATTTCCAGAACAATGCACCGCCCAACAACAGGTACACACGCTGCAAAGTAAAGTGATGGAAGTCTCCCAGCGACTTCAACCAATCCAAGAAAAGACATGCCAATTGTTCACTGAAGTTGAAAGCCAGGGAGTCGGGCTTGAACAGGTTGTCATCACTGTAGAACAACTCCTGGAAGGGTCAGTAAATGATGCAGTGATCCAGGATAACTGAGAAAGAGGCTTTTGCACTACAATAGCTCGAAGTAGCTCGAGACAAGCTCCAGGGATTCGAGGCGGAATTGATCAGGCCAGAGTGACTCATAATGAGTCACAGGTGAGTGTTAGGGGTCTGTTGGCCCTTCACCAAGTTTTTAGGAACACTTGGTCATATTTGACATTTTTTGGACTTCGACAGCCTATCAAATATGGAACGCCAGGTGAATCAAAGATCACGGGATCTCGGTCCACTTTTGGGCCCTTTTAGGGTTTTGGGTTAATGTAATGGGAAAGGGATGTCAGCCTGTGGGCTTACCCACACTTAGACCTACTTTTGTAATGTATAAATAGAAGGATAGGCAATGTAAGAAGTAGTAGATGTGATTTCTTAATGCAATTGGTAGTGCATCTATGTGATGTTGAATAAGTTCTCTGTGTGAGTTGTGTAAGGCTTGCAAGGCTAGGTGCAAGTTACTATGAGGTTTCTATAGAGAGCTAAGTGTTGTAATGTAAGGAAGAAGGATCTAGCGATCTTCACAGATCTTCTGTCCTATGCAAAGAATGGTTTTGGAGGCTTTGTGTTGGTAACAGATTGAAGATGATAATAAATAAGAAGATCTTGTGGACATAGCTCGAGGGTGGGGTTGAACCACATAAATCTATGTGTTATCCTCTCTGCTTTGATTCAATGTGTTTCTTCTTATGCTATGTTCTTTGATATATCCACTTATGCTCTGTGCTTCTTAGATATATATGATTGTTAGATCTGATGTGTATGAGGATGTTTAGTGTTGATCTACTGGATCTGATCTTGGTTACTATGGTTAAGTGTTGAAATACTATAGATCTGAGTGTACACCGTGATGCTCTGTGTTGTCTGCGAAGTATAATAAGGATTGAATATTGATGAATGATCAATTCTAAGTTCTCTGTAAATGATATAATCACAGATCTTTGTCCTAGCTAATGTTGCAGATACCTGAGTCTTGCAACCACCCCTGCCTCTAGCTCGGAAGAGACTTCATCTGCTTCGCAGGTGTTGCTGAAAGGGTCGATAGTTAGGGATTTGTTGGTGCTCTCTTGAGCGTTGAACCCTGGGTCTACCCCTGTGCCAACATGGGTGAAACCACTACCCTTGACCTAACTTCCCCTCCCCTTTCCATGACCAAAACTAGCAAAAATCCCCTCAAATTCAATGTATGGAGGAATACCCCATGCTCCCCCTATCACCTAAGTCACCTACACATTATAGATGACATTTCAAAACAACATCACCTAGGTTGTCTATCCTTTACCCGTGACATTTAAAAACTGGGATTTTCATGCCTAACAAGGTCTTACAGTAGTATGCTCATTTACATAGCTCCACTTCAAAATTTTCATTCGAGACTTTAACCATTGCTTCAAATATGAGTAATCCCATAAACACTTCGATTCCATGCTTGACTTTCCACCATCACCACGAGATCTAACTACTTCGGCAACTCATCATAGTCGTCCACCATCATTTCATTGAGGCATTCCGTCAAACACTTTTTTTGCATCCCCAAACTACAAAACTTGGCATACATAACCTTGATATACCCAAGAGGAAATCTTGCTCTAACCGTTTCCATGACTTCCAACTCTCTACCCTTCCTACCTTTCTCCTCAGCATCCAACAATCATTCAAACTCATATGTTTTTTTCTCCTCAAAGACGGAGTGCCAAACCCTTGGTTCCCTTGTAATATAATCAACTAACTCTTCCCTTGGCTCTCACATACCTTCACCTAACCTTAGTTCTAATACCACTTGTTGGAATTCATGCCTAAAAATATAATTCATGAACAAAGACAAAAACTTAAAATAAACAATCACACAATAGAGAATAACGGAAAAAACACATCTCAATGTATCCAAGAACCAAATGGGGGCAATGGTAATCTTTATTGTTAAGCCAAGTAATGGAGAAATGAATACAATATGTGAATACAAGTTTCACGAAGTTAGGGGCTTCTTCATTTAAACATGAGATTCTCAAGAGTTTCCAAGCATATGCATATAGAAGCCAAACCCTTGAGAAACCTCCACCCCAACAAAAGTAAGTGCAATGTATGT
>JZKD02S1600402.1:862328-874523 GCA_000966675.3 Picea glauca
GGCAGATCAACAGGAGGTAATATCTATATGATAAAAGATAATTCTGTTTTTGGTGTTTCTGCTGAATAACTTTGTTGATTTTTCTTGGTTTAACAGTGGCAGAGACGGCAGGAAAACGCGGTTAAAGCTGAAACGGCGTCTCCAGAACCAGAGAAGCAACAGCGTCCTGCTCTTGGCTGAGGGCAACACAATCTAAATTTTTGTATATTATGTACACCTGACTTTGGCTTTTTATTTAAAGAGTTAGACAGAACGGCTAGTTCTGATGTCAACATCCATCAACGATTTCGGTCTTTTAAATTATAAATATGTCTAAATCAGGGTTTGCAGCTTTACCTGAGAACCAAATTTTATTTTCTGCAAACTTTTGAACTTTCAGTACCTCGAATTTGATTTCTTTTGTCAATCTGCATATACACTGCGCAAATTTTCTGGTGCGGCAAGATTCCAACTGAGTAAAATTAAATACGTGAAAGTAGAACTAATTTCTAGTAACTTTTCAACGATTCGTGCCTGGTTATCACCACTCCGGCACGTCAACCTATAGAATGGAGGCCCACCCAGTCTACTTATTCGTCTTCTTATCCAAATAGTTTATCTACAATACCTTTTTAATTTATCGAAATAGTTTATCTACAATACCCTTTTAGTTTATCGAAATAGTGAACAAATTCTAAAGACAAAATTATGACCATTTTAGTGTGGTAAGTCTTTCAAGCTAGTAGAATTGTTACACAATGTACATTTAATACACAATGCCAAAAATGGCTTTGGAAAAATGTTTCTTACTTCAATCGAGTCATTAATTCTTTTAAGTTTGAGTCATTAATTCTTTTAAGTTTGATTGAATTTCAACTTTTTTATTCATTGGTTACATTTAACTTCTTGAATGGTTTGTGGAGTATACTTCTTAAGAAAAGACCAAGACCAAGATAGAGAGTCTTTATTCATTTTCATTAATTTTCATTAAGTTTGATTGAATTTCAACTTTTTTATTCATTGGTTATATTTATCTTCTTAAATGGATTGTGTTCTTAAATGGATTGTGGAGTATACTTGGATTGTGGAGTATACTTCTTAAGAAGGAAAGACCAAGATAGAGAGTGTTTATCACATTGTTATTCATTGGTTATATTTATCTTCTTAAATGGATTGTGGAGTATACTTCTTAAGAAAGAAAGACCAAGATAGATTGTTATTCATTGGTTATATTTATCTTCTTAAATGGATTGTGGAGTATACTTCTTAAGAAGGAAAGAGCAAGATAGAGAGTGTTTATCACATTGTTATTTAATATTTTTTAGATGTTACATTGTTATTCATTGGTTATATTTATCTTCTTAAATGGATTGTGGAGTATACTTCTTAAGAAGGAAAGACCAAGATAGATTGTTATTCATTGGTTATATTTATCTTCTTAAATGGATTGCGGAGTATACTTCTTAAGAAGGAAAGACCAAGATAGAGAGTGTTTATCACATTGTTATCTAATATTTTTTAGATGTTACATTTTTCTTCTTAAATGATTCAATATTTTTTAGATTTTTTAGATGTTACATTTTTCTTTTTGAATGATTCAATATTTTTCAATATTTTTTTAGATGTTACAATTTGAGTGTTTATCACATTGTTATCTAATATTTTTTAGATGTTACATTTTTCTTCTTAAATGATTCAATATTTTTTTAGATGTTACAATTTCCTTTTTAAATTGTTTGTGGAGTATACTTCTTAAGAAGACCAATAATTTTTAGATGTTACAATTTCCTTTTTAAATTGTTTGTGGAGTATACTTCTTAAGAAGACCAAGATAGAGAGTGTTTATCACAATGTTATCCAATATTTTTTAGAAGTTACATTTTCCTTTTTAAATGGTTTGTGGAGTATATTTCTTTTTTAGATGTTACATTTTCCTTTTGAAATGGTTTGTGGAGTATATTTCTTTTTTAGATGTTACATTTTCCTTTTGAAATGGTTTGTGGAGTATATTTCTTAAGAGAAGAAGACCAAGATAAAGAGTGTTTATTACAATGTTATCCAATAATATGTTTTATTCCATAATATTTTTTAAATGTTACATTTTCCGTTTGTGGAGTATACTTCTTAAGAAAAGAAGATCAAGATAAAGAGTAGACCAAGATAAAGAGTGTTTAAAACCAAGATAAAGAGTATTTATCACAATGTTATCCAATATTTTTTAGATGTTACATTTTCCCTTTTAAATCGTTTGTGGAAAAAACTAACAAAATAAAAGAAAAAAACTAACAAAAGAAAAGAAAAAACTAACAAAAGAAAAGACTAAGATAAGACTAAGATAGAGAGTGTTTATCACAATATTATCCAATATTCTTTTTTATATTAAGATGTTATCCAATATTTCTCGATATAAGATGTTAACCAATATTTGTTTGATATTATAACATTTTTTTGATATTACGATATTTCTATTTTTTTGATATTATAATATTTTTTTATGTATATTTCTTTGATATTATAACAATTTTTTTTATATTACGATATTTCTATTTCCTTGATATTATAATATTTTTTTTATATTACCATATTTCTATTTCTTTGATATTATAATATTTTTTTTTTATGTTATCCAATATTTCTTTGATATTTCTTTGTTAATAGATTAATTCTTTTTTATATTAAGATGTTATCCAATATTTCTCGATATAAGATGTTAACCAATATTTGTTTGATATTATAACATTTTTTTGATATTACGATATTTCTATTTTTTTGATATTATAATATTTTTTTATATATATTTCTTTGATATTATAACAATTTTTTTATATTACGATATTTCTATTTCCTTGATATTATAATATTTTTTTTTATATTACCATATTTCTATTTCTTTGATATTATAATATTTTTTTTTTATGTTATCCAATATTTCTTTGATATTTCTTTGTTAATAGATTAATGTTAGAATTGCGAAAAAACACAATTCACATATGATAATTAACAATCACATAGATAAGAAATACATGGATTTCATGTGGTTCACTCAAACGTTGGGCTACTTCCACCAATCATAGGCATCGGTTGTGGCATTGGTTGTGGCATCGATTGTCTTATTATTCACATCATGGCGATTTTGTCTGCATAGGTATCGGTTGTGGCATCGGTTGTCTTATTATTTGGTTGTCTTATTATTTAGATCATGGAGATTTTGTCTTATTATTTAGATCATGGAGATTAAATTAGACTAGCAAGTTTTCACTATGTTTCTCTCTTGCCTCTACGGGCTTGCATGTATTTATATACATTTACAAGAAACTACAGAATAATAGGATCCAAACCCATGAGAGGAATCACTTGTCACCAAATCCCAACAATTAATGCTTTATGATATCGTTTTTGAAAAATTTGGTACATTACTAGTCATTACATCAATAGTTATGTATGTGTTAAGAATGATACTTAGTTTTGTATGTGCTAAGAATGATACTTGTGTTGTATGTGGTAAGAAATGTTGTTTGTGGTAAGAATGACAAAATGTCGTGTTGTATGTGGTAAGAATGATAATTATTTTTGATATGTGGTAACAATGATACATAGAGTAACATACATAGTGGTCTTTTTAGATATCTATATATTGATTTTAAATACTACATGGAACACATTTCTATATCTTGCTTTTATATTTTCACCAATCATTTTGTATATGTTAAGAATGATACGTAGTGTTGTATGTGATAAAAATGATAATTTTTTATTTTTATTTTATAAGTATGTGGTAACAATGATACATAAATGATACATGGAATAACTTACATAGTGTTTTTTTTGGATATTTATATATTGCTTTTAAATAGTATATGGAACACATTTCTATATCTTGCTTTTATATTTTCACCAATCGGTTTGTATGTGTTAAGAATGATACATAGTGTTGTATGTGATAAGAATGATAATTTTTATTTTTATTTTTATTTTTGAAGTATGTGGTAACAATGATACATAAATGATACATGGAATAACTTACGTAGTGGTTTTTTTGGATATCTATATATTGCTTTTAAATAGTATATGGAACACATTTCTATATCTTGTTTTTATATCTTCATCAATCGCTTTGTATGTGCTAAGAATGATAGTCCCATTTTATGCAATAAGAATGATAAAATATAAAATTGTATTGATACATAAATGATACATGGAGTAACTTACATAATGGTCATTTTAGATATCTATATATCGCTTTTAAATACCATATGGAACACATTTACATATCTTCCTTTTATATCTAATGTGGATGAGGGAGAACATGTGATCAATCGTATTCATATGTGAGAGCATTTTCATTGTTTCACTTCCTTATTTTTTATATTCATAGATCTCACTTACATGGATTTTTGGTGGATGCTCTCAATCTCTTGAAGAGTAAGATAAATGAGAGCATTTTCATTGCTTTACTTCATTATTTTTTATATTGATAGATCTCACTTACATGGAGTTTTAGTGGATGCTCTGGATCTCTTGAAGAGTAAGATAAAAAAGGAGTGTTCATATAGCTTACATTTGGTTTTGTAATCAGACTAGAGAGACGTTTTATCTCAAACTTGATGATGAAGACCCCCTCGAGGATATTCATTTTCTTCATTTCCCAGCAATGAAGAGTTAAGATTAAAATATGCAACACTTTGTAATGAGCGCCTACCAAAAATATCTTGGCCCCAAACTTCTTTTGTTCACCTTGGCATAATGCACCTCTCTAGGCACAATTCTTAAACTATGGCACTAATCCTCTGCATCGACCAAGTGCTCGAAACCAAGCTTGTATCTCTGAGCATTTAGATTCTATCGCTCATCCACATGTGAACAATAGCTAGGAACCTCAGTGTTATACTGCCAAATTTTTTTTTGAAGTGATCTTCCTATAACGCATACACCATATGACCTCTAGCTATAACCATGGGCTTAACCTTATAACCATCTCACTCCACTCTCTCATAGATCTATCAAAATTTTTTGCGGCTTCACATTCTTTCGTTGATCATCACAACATGGAAAATATCGATCTCTTGTCGAATTCTTCTAGCTTGGACTCCTAACCATGGATCGTCATGGGATGGACGACCTTGAACGCACCTCAGAATTCTTTTGTTCTCCAATCTTTACCGTCGATATTCTCTCAAGAAGACCAAGATAGAAAAGAAGACCAAGATAGAGAGTGTTTATCACAATGTTATCCAATATTTTTTAGATGTTACATTTTCCTTTTTAAATGGTTTGTGGAGTATACTTCTTAAGAAAAGAAGGCCAAGATAGAAAAGAAGAACCAGATAGAGAGTGTTTACCACAATGTTATCTAATAATACTTTTTAGATGTTACATTTTACTTTTTAAATGGTTTGTGGAGTATACTTCTTAAGAAAAGAAAAGACTAAGATAGAGAGTGTTTATCACAATATTATCCAATATTTTTTTTGATACTAAGAGTGTTTATCACAATATTATCCAATATTTTTTTTGATACTAAGATATTTCTTTGATATTAAGATGCTATCAAATATTTCTTGACACTAAGATGTTATCCAATATTTCTGTGATATTATAACATTTTTTTGAAATTACGATATTTCTATTTCTTTGATATTATAATATCTTCTTGATGTTATCCACTATTTCTTTGATATTATAACATTTTTTTGATATTACTATATTTTTATTTCTTTGATATTATAATATTTTTTTGATATTATGATGTTATCCAATATTTCTTAGATATTAAGATGTTATCCAATATTTCTTTGATATTTCTATGTTAAAAGATTAATGTTAGAATTGAAAATGTAGAAAACACAATTCACATATGATAATTAACAATCACATAGATAAGAAATACATGGATTTCATGTGGTTCACTCAAAGGTTGGGCTACGTCCACCAAGCATAGGCATCAGTTGTCTTATTATTCAGATCATGGAGATTAAATTAGACTAGCATGTTCTCACTCTATCTCTGTTGTTGGGAAAAACACCCTACGGACTAGCAAGTTAGGGTAAGACTTTGCATTCAAATTTGACCGAATAGAAACTACTTTTTTACCTACATCCCAAGATTTAAACCCCTCTTTCTCAGTAAATGCATGGAAAAGGACCACCTACCTTATTACCGGCATTCAATGTAGATTCTTCGTTGTGCTTGATTACTTGTTTGCGTTTCTCCTTCCAAAGATGATCTTCACTTAAGACAAACAACAACTATGCATGCATGCTACCTCTATACTCAAGGGTTAGAAATCAAACATAAATCAATCAAACCGTAGACAATTCATGATTTGGGATGGGAAAAGTATTCTTTTTATTACTTAAAGTGAATCAACTTACAAAAGATGAGACCGGCCACTACTCCTTGAACCTGATCCTGGGCTCCTCTTCTTCTGTCCTTCAACTGCTTTGCGTTAAATCTCCTTTGGCATGAGGAAACGCTAAAGGGTTGGGACAATGGATTACGTAAATGGGCAGAGTTTCTTCGCTATAGTTTTTCCTCTTCCAAATAGTACCCCTACCCCTTCTTTTATAAGCTATAAGGAGCTAGGGTTTTGGACGAACCCTTGGCCATGCATGGCCAAGAGTTTCAGTTAACTGACCCTTATCTTTTTGTTCCATCAGAAACTTTCCTTTTTTCGTGATTTGGTAGGTACACGTGGGTTGTTGTGAGTCAGCCAGCGTGTACACGTGTGCAGTAATGGGTTAGGGCACGTGGGCCTTTACACAAGAGGATTTTCAGAGAGTTGTTCAACAGAGTTTTGGCAAAGAAAGGATATGAGTTGGCCTGATGCCAGGTAAGCATGTGTGGTGCAATTTAGGGTTATAACAAATGCCCCCTAATGTGTGAGGTCAGAAGAGCATTTGATGGCCGAAACACATTACCAATCTTTACTGATGTGCCAAACGATTGAGCCCAAGGATCAAGAACCAGGAGGTGTCATCTGCAAAATAACAAATGTCTCACCTAGGCGGGCATACCCATGCTCGGAATAAAATAGAACCATGGCTACCAATCAAATACACTGTAGATCCATGTCAAATAACTATAAGGAGTAGCCATGAATAATACACAATGGAGCTATATCTCGAAATCAAAAAGATATACATATAGAGTATCCATCCTCCAGAAGCTGATTCGGCCTGATGGCTGGACTTCAGAGCTCGAGCAACAACTTCAAAATCTTCTAAAACTTGGGTAGGAGTGTAATATGAGTGTATGAATGCACTACCAATAGGTCTTCGACGACTCGTCGGTCATGGACTTGATAATCTTGATGATCGGACTGAAGGCTTCAGTGATTTTGAACAAGGACTTGATTGGGCATTCAAGATGGTCGAGTATGCAGACAAGAGACATATTACAGAGGGGTCGACTCAAGATTAGTAACAAACTTCCCTTTGACAATAGGACGACAAGTGATGAGACTCAGGCAACATATATGTTAATCATAAGTCTACGAAACAGGAGGCAACACAAACTCTCCATATGTTTGGAAAAATAACCAAACGGTGGAGGACACAATTCTATATAGCGAGAAAAGATTCCTAAGGTCGTACTACATGCCATAGTCCGATGAAAAAACAGACAGATGTGCTTTATCCAAGGGCGACTCATTATGCTGCCAATAAAGAAAATACTTTTCCCATCCTCTTTTTGGGGTATATTTGATTTTTTTGTTCTTTTCGATAATTTTGCAAAACGAATAAAGGAATATTACATTACAATGGAGGAACAAGTATTGCAAACATACAAGCTCAAGGCACAAGGACAAGACTGATGTTGTGGTGAAATTATACTCGGGAAAAATCCTCCGGTGGCCAAAGGTGTTAAGACGCAGAAGCAAACTATCACAAGGCTGGTGGATAAGGTATGCAAATGCAGTTGATAGAACACACAATGGTAACTTCCTTCGATATAAGTTTAATGATTCTAGAGAAGGTAAGCTCGATGGTTTTTCATATTTAGAGATTCTGAAAAAGCATAAAAGGAGACTCCGCTGGGGTACCTTTCTTGACAATAGTCTAGTCGATTCGAAAAATGGGTAAACTAGCACCGATTAGACGTCAATTCAAAACCATTTTAACGAGTGTGACAAGGAAAAGATCACTCGGTGATTTTTTCACTTTTAAGGACTCTGAAAAAAGCTTAACTATGGACTCTGTCAGGAATATTCTTCAGGACCAATTTAACGAGTGTGAAAGAATAAGGTCACTCGACGATCTTTTCAATTTTAGGGAGTCTGAAAAGAGCTTAATTATGGACTTCGTGGGGTTTTTTTTTTTGTAAGTTTAGTCCCTCAGGCCCGAAAGGAATAAAATTATACCTGAAAGTACTCTTCTAAAGAATGGAAATTCGATAGAGTATAGCTTTGTTCGTACAGTTGACCGTCCAGACCGAAAAAGGGGTAAACTACCACTGGACACACGTGACTTCAAATTTCAGTTTAACGAGTGTGAAAGGCCACAAGATCACTCAACAATCTTTTCATGTTTAAAGGGTCTGAAAAGGGCTTAAAAGAAGACCTGTTTAAGGAACATTCTTTTGGACCAATTTAATGAGTGTGAAGAAACAAGGTCACTTGGAAATCTTTTCATCTTTAAGGAGTCTGAAAATGGCTTACAGAAGACTCCATAATGGTTACTTTTCTAAGTTAATCCGGACGAAGTCGAAAAGAATAAATGCAGTCTCGCCAGATGTTGCTTTTGCATCTCAAAGTGATCTTGAAAAATAACAAAGTTAGCTCATGATATACTCTTTGTGGGTCGATGCCTGGCATCTCCTCGAGGGAGTTGTATGCTCCGACAAAAACATTGTCTATGATGCCAGGGGTTCTGGAGATATTGATAGGTGTCGTTTCAGCAATGGTTCTTGTGTGTAGTTAAGGGATTAATAGGACACGACTGATCTCTCATTCTGGGAACAATGAATTCTCCTACTTCGATTTGGCTTAACTCTGGGAGAAAATATGATCTATGATGAAGATCTTCCCAAGGTTTGTCCGGACTAGTCATTGCTTCGATTACTGCTTCATCAATAGGCAAGACTAAGTCTAACAAATCGACATTAATGAGAGAACCCTGAGCCCAAATAGGCTCGAGAAGTGGATCTAACTCTTGTGCAGGAGTCAGATCAGGGTTAGCTGAAGATTGCTGGACTAAAGAGTACACTACCTCAGCGACAGACAAGGGCATGGACATGCCCGAGTGCCCCATCTCATCCATCGTGGCTGATGGGGAAGGAAGAATCTAAGGATCCTCAAAGTAAGTTGTGCATAACGAAGAAACTTAAAAAATCTCAACTTTATGGTGATTAGATATAAATTTGATATCGTCGTGAGGAGGTGGGTAATCGAAGGTACCCATCAAGGATGGGCACAAACCAACTCCTACGTTAATGACACCTGGTTGAGGATTATCAATCATAGAGACCGTGGATGCCCCCAAATCTAGGTCAGGTTTGGAGAAAGACAATTGATCAATGGTCACTATCCATCCCTCATGTGGAAACAACAAGACTCGAAAAATTGTAGCAACCACAGCTTGCATAGCATAAGTCCAACTCCGTCCTAACAAGAGGTTAGAGTCGAGGGGAGCATTGACTACCTCTACTTCAACACACATGGTTTTCCCTCCTAACTGCACGGGGAAATAAGGAACGATGCCATGTGGTCAGAATGAATGACCGTGAACAATAGTGAGAAGAGTAGGTGATGGAGACAAAACAGGCTAGCCAATGGACTTCCAACATGCTAACGACATAACGCATGTCGAGGCTCCCTCATCGACCACCGTGTGGAAGATATTGCGAGTAAAAGTTTTCGTGGGATGAGCCACTACTATCTAAAATGTGACGTGGTAAGGCAGACGAGGTTTTAAGTCGGTTGTATCTAACATGATGGTGCCCAGATTACACGTCTCAGTAGAGCCCAAAGCGGTTAGCAAGGCTTTTCTCTGAGAAAGATAGCTTTGGAGGAACTCCAAATAAGGCATCGCACAAGGGGTTTGTGATAAATCCTCCACCATAGAGTAATTCTGGGTAGCCCTTGCATTTGGGTTGTGAGAAGATTTTTTAAATGCACCCTTTGGAATGTGTGTCATTGTTTCTCCCAACGTCTTCTCAATCTATAGAGGAAGAGATGGGAGATCAACTTCTTTACCCTTATCAGAATAGTTGTGTGCTCTAGTTGATATGAAAGTATCACCCCTAACCATATATACATTCATGGATGAGGGATTGTTTGGAGGCGGGTAGGTTTCTTGGTTGCCCCCTTCTGTGCTTGTAGATGCTTGAGTTAGATTTTGCCCATGTTGAAAGGGATTAGTCAACATTGTTTTCTATTGTTGTGTGAAAAATTTTTGGGCCTCTGCAAGTCAAGGAAAAATATGGGTCGGGTGGTCTTTCGCGCACAAGTTGCATGGATACCTCGCCTTCCATTTTTCTGTGTTGTCCCCGCCAGCATTATCAATGGGTTTTTTTATCCCCCTTACCCTTCTTTTGTTGTTTTTTCTTCCCTTTAGGCTGCTGGGTGGCCTTTGGGTTAGTCGACTACACGGTGTGTACTTCCGACATTTGGGTAGGGGGAGCAGCCAAATAAATAGTTTGGTTGGCCGTTGTGTGTTGTATGGATAACTATTGCAACTGTTCTGTCAATTTCTCAACGGACTTGGTTTGTGCTAAACTAACAATACCATCGGCATGTGGTCCAGCTCTCTGTCTAGTTTTATCTAGTATCGAACCTGGTGCATCTGGCAAGATGTTGTATAATAAACCAGACTGAGAATAGATGAGCTCAAAATGTTGAGCCCTCATTATGGCATCTTCTTCGGAGAAAACTCTGGATGTCACGACGTCTTTGGACAATTGTGGGGCCAAATACTTAAGGAACCACTCAAGCAGGAATGCCAGTGGGACTGGTACCTTAATTAGACTCTTCTGGCGTCTCCACTCTTGGATATGATCAGAGTTATGGTCCGCTGTTGTCTGTTCGAAATTGGTGAGGAACTCTATGCCAGCGTTGTATCTCATAGGTAATTGGAAATGGTTAAGGAAGGCCATTGCCAGTTCACCAAAAGAAGAGTATCTTGAGCGATCGAGCTCGATATACCATTTTGCGGCACTCCCAATAAGAGTACGTTGAAATAATCGCAACTGTACGGAGTCATATTTCATTGAGCTAGATGAACACCAAAGATGAAAGGTAGTCACATGATCACCTGGATCTTCATCAGGCTTGGCCTCGAACTTTGGAATGTCCGAAGGCAACTTCGTCGACATAGGAGGCCAACGTGGATCATGACAAATAGGATCATTTAACAACCTTGTCAAATCTGGCAAGTGTAAAGTCGCCAGGAATGGTAGTTTGGGTTGCTGCTGATAACCTGGGAAAAAGGGTCCTGGAGTTTGACTGGCACCAGGTTGCCAGGAAAAGTTTGGCTGCTGGCCCGGATTCTGGTAGAAACCATGGCCCTAACCAGCATAAGGATTTTGCATCTCTGGAGACATCATCGGTTGATTTCCCAAAAAGGACATAGAGTGTTGGGCATGCATTGTATTTGAAGGACTTTGGGAAGGATTACTCCATGTCGGTCCTGCGGGGAGAGGCATAGTAGTCTATCTGGGGTTCCATTGACTATTGAAAGAATTACCCCAGAACGACATTCCGGAGGAGGGAACAGATCCTTGCCCTGAATTCCAAGGTCCTGCTATGTGTGCCCACTGTGCAGGAATAGTACCCTGCACAGAAGTAGATTGTCTAAACATGGGGTTTCCCGCAGACAGGAAAGAGGCTGACAAGAAAGTGTTGTTACCAAACATTTTGTTCTAAGAAAATGGTGTTGAACCTACCGGCATACTGTGCAAAGGGGGTCCCTGAATCCCTGCTCCAAATAAACTAGTGTGTGTAGGCTACCCGACGAACTGCTGATGCAGACCACCAAGCGAAGGAGACGAAGGAGGGATATGACCTCTTGTGTAAGGAAAAGCATTAAAAGGGACAGGAGTGCCCCCAAGGTGACCTTGCAGAGGAGTGCTAGAGCTCCCTGCCCCCACACCCAAAGTCTGTAAAGGGGTGAAATCATGAAGGTGGGTTACACTTTTGCTTGTTTTATGACAAAAAAACTGTATTTTCACAAGTTATTCAACTTCCGACATATAAAAGTATTTTTTTTATTTAGAATTTCA
>JZKD02S1600402.1:888542-898654 GCA_000966675.3 Picea glauca
ATATAGTTTTTATAAAATTTTGGCGATTTTTAAGGTAAAATAATTTTATCCTATAGAATTTGGGTGAATCATTTTTAAAATAGCGAATCTCATTTTTGGAAAAACCATGGAAAATGAGCCCATGAGCGAAATTTAGCCCCTAAAATCATCCCTGCAATATTCTCTCAAGAAGACCAAGATAGAGAGTGTTTATCACAATGTTATCCAATATTTTTTAGATTTTACATTTTCCTTTTTAAATGGTTTGTGGAGTAAACTTCTTAACAAAAGAAGACCAAGATAGAAAAGAAGACCGAGATAGAGAGTGTTTATCCCAATGTTATCCAATAATATTTTTTAGATGTTACATTTTACTTTTTAAATGGTTTGTGGAGTATACTTCTTAAGTAAAGAATACCAAGATAGAAAATAATACCAACATAGAGAGTGTTTATCACAACGTTATCCAATATTTTTTAGATGTTACATTTTCCTTTTTAAATTGTTTGTGAAGTATACTTCTTAAGAAAAGAAAAGACTAACAAAAGAAAATACTAAGATAGACAGTGTTTATCACAATATTATCCAATATTTTTTTTGATATTAAAATATTTCTTTGATATTAAGATGTTATACAATTTTTCTTGACATTAAGATGTTATCCAATATTTCTTTGATATTCCAACATTTTTTTGATATTACGATATTTCTATTTCTTTGATATTATAATATTTTTTTGGTGTTATCCACTATTTCTTTGATATTGTAACATTTTTTTGATATTACGATATTTCTATTTCTTTGATATTATAATATTTTTTTTGATATTACAATGTTATCCAAAATTTCTTAGATATTAAGATGTTATCCAATATTTCTTTGATATTCCTACGTTAAAAGATTAATGTTAGAACAAATGCAGAAAACACAATTCACATATGATAATTAACAATCACATAGATAAGAAATACATGGATTTCACGTGGTTCACTCAAACATTGGGCTACGTCCACCAAGCATAGGCATCGGTTGTTTTATTATTCATATCATGGAGATTTTGTCTTATTATTCAGATCATGGAGATTAATTTAGACTAGCAAGTTCTCACTCTGTCTCTCTTACGGGCTTACATGTATTTATATACATTTACAAGAAACTGCAGAATAATAGGGTCCAAACCCATGGGAAGAATCACTTTTCACCAAATCCAAACAATTAATGCTTTATGATATCATTTTTGAAAAATTTGGTACATTACTAGTCATGACATCAATCATTTTTTATTTTTTTTGTAAGAATGAGAATTTTTTTTATGTAATTAATGCATTATGATATATTTTTGCAAAATTTGGTACATTACTTGTCATTACATCAATCGTTTTGTATGTGCTAAGAATGATACTTGTGTTGTATTTGGTAAGAAATGTTGTTTGTGATAAGAATGACAAAACATCATGTTGCATGCGGTAAGAATGATAATTATTTTTGATATGTGGTAACAATGATACATGGAGTAACATACATAGTGGTCCTTTTATATATCTATATATTGCTTTTAAATACTACATGGAACACATTTCCATATCTTGCTTTTATATTTTCATCAATCATTTTGTATGTGTTAAGAATGATACGTAGTGTTGTATGTGGTAAGAATCATAATTGTTTTTTTTTTCTTTTTTTAGTTTTTGTTTTGTTGTTGTATGTGGTAGCAATGATACATAAATGAAATAACTTAGATAGTGGTTTTTTTAGATATCTATATATTTCTTTTAAATAGTATATGGAACACATTTCTATATCTTGCTTTTATATCTTCATCAATCGCTTTGTATGTGCTAAGAATGATAGTCCCGTTGTATGCAGTACGAATGATAATTTTTTTTTTTGCATTGATTCATAAATGATACATGGAGTAACTTACATAGTGGTCTTTTTAGATATCTATATATTGCTTTTAAATACCATACGGAACACATTTACATATCTTTCTTTTATATCTTCTGTGGATGAGGGAGAACATGTGATCAATCATATTCATATGTGAGAGAATTTTCATTGTTTCACTTCATTATTTTTGATATTATGGATCTCACTTACATGGACTTTTGGTGGATGCTCTTGATCTCTTGAAGAGTAAGATAAATGAGAGCATTTTGATTGCTTCACTTCATTATTTTTTATATTGATAGATCTCACTTACATGGATTTTTGGTGGATGCTCTGGATATCTTGAAGAGTAAGATAAACAAGGAGTTTTCATATAGCTTAAATTTGGTTTTGTAATGAGACTAGAGAGACATTTTCTCTCAAACTTGATGATGAAGACCCCCTCGGGGATCTTTGTTTTCCTCGTTTCCCACCGGTGAAGAGTTAAGATTAAAATATATAACACTTTGTAATGAGTGCTTACCAAAACTCTCTTGGACCCAAACTTCTTTAGTTCACCTTGGCACAATGCACCTGTAACACACCCACTATGGGAACTAATATTTTTCGGCCTTTTCCTTCTTTTCACCGAGGAACCAAAGTCCTCGATTACCTATGGGGCTTGATACAGACCCTGCCATCCCTTATCCATACTCATATGATCGACGGCTATGACCACAGGCCTTATCGGAGAGGTGCTCATTGGCCTTCGCGATTCGGGAAATTGCGATCCATGTATTTCCTTTTCTCTCTTGTCTTTCGAAGGGTCGAAACTCGAAACGGTTTTCAACCACTTATCGAGATTCACAGCAACCTGGATTAAGCCCTAGTACTCTACCCTTCGAGATTTCGCATACCGGAATTTCGAGATATGTGACAACAGGAGGTTTCGCGCTTAGGTTTCCCGAGAGCCGAAACTCTGAAACCTGCATATATATATATATATATATATATATATATATGTATGTATGTATGTATCGCTCCGTATATTTTGGGAATTCACAAACGGGGTTTTAGGGACTGGCGAGCTCAAGAGAACTTTCCAATAGGTATATCGGGTACCGAAAAACCAAAATACCCAATATTATCCGTGCTAAGACATTTCGACATTCCTTCTTTCAGGATTCCGCTAATCAGGGTTTCAAGACTGGCGAATTCATGGGGCTCGCACTTAGGTACCCTGGGTGCCAAAATACAAAAGTATAACCACTTCTCCACACTCTATCTTGTCGGGGTTTCGCAAGTCGGGATTTCCGGACTTGCGAGTACAAGGGAAACTTACCCTTCGGTTTTTCGGGTACCGAAACACCAAAATGATGAACCAAGCCATGCTATGCCAATTCGGGATTCCGCGAGTCAGGGTTTCGTATATCGGAACCTCACGATACAAGAATTCGAAGATTCACACTCCTTGACTACCCAAATGCTGAAAAGAAGATACATCTGCTCATCATACGCTTGACCAAATTTGGGGTTTCGCAGTTTGGGATTTCGCAACTAGTGGGTACAAGGGAACTTATCCTTGAATATCCCAGTTCCAAAAATACCGAACATCAATACTTACCCATGATGGTCCAATTCAAGGTTTCGCGAATCGAAGTTTTGTGACGTGTGCAGAAAGGAGGTCTTGCACCTAGATCTTTCCTGAGCCGAAACTCCGAAATACAATCTCTTAAACCTGCGCATCTATTTTGGGGTTTCACCCATTGAAATTTCATGGGTTGGGGATTTGGGACTTGCGAGTACAGGGAACTCACCTCTAGATATCTCGGGTACCGAAATTCCGAGATCTTATAACTTCTCCATACTATTATCATTTTGGGATTTCTCAAGTCGGGGTTTTGGGACTTGCAAGTACAAGGAAATACTCCCTTGGTATTCTGGGTTCTGAAACACCGAAATGTCCTAACTCATCTACACGTCATCATTTTAGGTTTTCATGAATTAGGGTTTCGGGTCTTGCGAGTACAGGACAACTCGCACTTAGATACTCTCGGTGCCGAAACTCCGAAAACTCATAACTTACCCACACGCTATCATTTCGGGATTCCATATGTTGGGATTTCGCGAGTCGTGAGGACAAGGGCTCTTACCCTCTGATCTCTCGGGTGCTGAAAAGATGAAACGCTTACCAGCCACCATGTGTACTCTACAGCTGGACGGTCCAGGTACTCCCATGGGTCTTGGAATCGATGGTCCCGATTTCTTCGCTACTTACGAAGGTTAAAAATGGGTCGAGGCATTAACGCCTGCGTTCCTTCATCCAATTTAATGGTCGTAATAGACCTTAGATCCTCCAAAAGGATCTCATTCGTGCATTTAGCAAGAGGAAGGGTATCCTAGGTAACGAGCCACCGAAAGGTCCTTAATTCATCCACACGCTATCATTTCGGGATTTCGTGGGTCGGGGTTTTGGGATTCGTGAGTACAAGAGGACTCACACCTAGATACCCCGGGTGTCGAAACTACAAAATATCGAAGTCTAAGAATACCATTCTCTCCGGTGCAGGATTTTAAATCTACGCCATTAATTCCTTCTTCAGGCCCTTGGGTAAATTTCACCAGGTTTGAAGACCTGACTGGAAGTTCCTCTTAAAATCTCTGAGCTATTATCTTCTGTGACTGGTAATCAACAAGCTCAGGGATTTCACTGCGACAACAATCATTTCTAGGAACTTATCCCAAATCTATAGAGTGAGGGAACTTTCCCGAAAGGGTGTCCCTGTGAGGAAATCTATCCAGGGCAGCACGATAGACAATTAAGGGAAACAACCTCTTGAGAATAGACTTAAAAACTGGATTCATTCAAACACATATATCTATATATATATTAACCGAATGTGGTCATTCCAACATAAACATGCAACCACCATTCCGATCAAAACACCATACAGACATTTCTACACAGAAACCATTTATAACTGTTCAAACCATGAGCATACATTCCAAGATATTTAAATTCAAGATACAAGATATAACACTTATCGGAAAAACACTAGGTGATGCAACTACTGAGAGGGGTGCTCGTTTCCACCCAACCGTAGGCTCAGCGAATCCAAATGGATTTACCACTGGCCACCCCTGAGCTCAAGAAGACACAGCGTAAGCCACCCAGGCTTTGACACAAGTACATAGCGCACTTGTATAACAAAAGAGTAAGGTAGAATGGGAAAAGCTTGCCCTGCAAGCAAAGTGGGATGAGGAAAAAGGACAGTTACAGCAGAGCAAGGACCACTTGCTAGTAGAGCAACTTGAAGTATAGGAAAGGGTTCACAAAGCACTTCTCTCTATGACGGTCATAGAAGTGAATATTGAAGAACATGTCCCATAGTAGGTGGCACAACTTGAAGAAGTAATCCAACAACTTTAGGAGTGCATCACAGATCTGAAACATCGTACCATACCCGAGACTCCTCTAGACATAAGAGATCTAATGGAGGCAACTGCCCATAGCGTAGTTGGCCGATTAAAAACCTTTTCCTTGGAATGAAAGAAGTTGAGTGCTAGAAGTGTCCAGACTTATGAGAACCTCCCAGAGAATCCACAATTGCAGGCATTGGAGGCACAACTCCAAGAAGTAAAGAAGCACGCAAATATGCTACACGCGTAGCTAAAGGCCTTGACTTGAGTCTAAAGAATGAAGAGATTTCCAAAACAACACACCGCCCAACAACAGGTACACACACTGTAAAGTAACGTGATGGAAGTCTCCCAAGGACTTCAAGGAATCCAAGAAAAGGCATGCCAATTGTTCACTGAATTTGAAAGCTAGGGATTCGAGCTTGAATAGGTTGTCATCACCACAGAACAATGCCTAGAAGGGCCAGTAAACGACGCAGTGATCTAGGATCACTGAGCAAGAGGCTTTTGCACTGCAGCAGGTCGAAGTAGCTCGAGCCAAGCTCCACGCATTCGAGGCAGAATTGATCAGACCAGAGTGATTCAGGATGAGTCACAGGTGAGTGTTGGGGACCTGTTGGCCCTTGACCAAGTTTTGAGGAACACTTGGCCATATTTGACCATTTTTGGACTTCTACAACCTCTCAAATATGGATCTCTAGGTGAAGCAGAGATCACGAGATATCAGTCCACTTTTGGGCCCTTTTAGGGTTTTGGGTTAATGTAAGGAGAAAGGGATGTTGGCCCGTGGGTTTACCCACGCTTAGGCCCACTTTTGTAATGTATAAATAGAAGGATAGGCAATGTAAGAAGTAGTATATGTGATTGCTTAATGCAATTGGTAGTGCATCTATGTGATGTTGAATAAGTGCTCTATGCGAACTATGTAAGGCTTGCAAGGCTAAGTTCAAGTTACTGTGAGGTTTCTATAGAGAGATAAGTGTTGTAACGCAAGGAAGAAGGATCTAGCGAGTTGTGCATATCTTTTGTCCTATGCGAAGAAGGGTTTTGGAAGCTTTGTGCTTGTAACATATTGAAGACGATAATAAAGAAGAAGATCTTGTAGACGTAGCCCCAGGGTGGTGGTGAACCATGTAAATTTGTGTGTTATGCTCTCTGCTTGGATTCAATGTTTTTTTTCTTAGGCTATGTTCTTTGATATATCCACTTATGCTCTGTGCTTCTTAGATATATATGATTGTTAGATCTGATGTGTATGAGGATGCTTAGTGCTAATCTACTAGATCTAATCTCAGTTACTATGTTTAAGTGCTTAAATATTGTAGATCTGAGTGTACACTGCGATGCTCTGTGTTGTCTGTGAAGTATAATAAGGTTTGAATATTGACGAATGATCGATGCTAAGTGCACTATAAATGATATAATCACAGATCTGTGTCCCAACTAAGGTTGTTGACACCTGAGTCTTGCAGCCACCCTTGCCTCTACCCCGGGTGAGACTTCATCTGCTTTGTAGGTGTTGCCGAAAGGGTCGGTAGTTAGGGATTTGTTGGTGCGCTCTTGAGCATTGAACCCTGGGTCTTCCCCTGTGCCAACATGGGTGAAACCACTACCCTTGACCTAACTTCCCCTCCCCTTTCCATGACCAAAACTAGGCAAAATTCCTTCAAATTCAATGTATGGAAGAATACCCCATGCTCCCCCTATCACCTAAGTCACTTACACTTTACAGATGACATTTCAAAACAACATCACCTAGGTTGTGTATAATTTACCTGTGACGTTTAAAAACTGGAATTTTCATGCCTAACGAGGTCTTACAGTAGTATGCTCATTTACATAACTCCACCTCAAAATTTTCATTCGAGACTTTAACCATTACTTAAAATATGAGTAATCCCATAAACACTTTGATTCCATGCTTGACTTTCCACCATCACCACGAGATCTAACTACTTTGGCAACTGATCATTGTCGGCCACCATCATTTCATTGAGCCATTCTGTCAAACACTTTTTGTGCATCCCCAAACTACAAAACTTGGCATACATAACCTTGATATAGCCAAGAGGAAACCTTGCTCTAACCATTTCCATGACTTCCAACTCTCTGTCCTGCCTACCTTTCTCCTCAGCATCCAACTATCTTTAAAACTCATATGTTTTTTCCTCCTCAAAGACGGAGTGCCAAACCCTTGGTTCCCTTGCAATATAATCAACTAACTCTTCCCTTGGCTCTCACATACCTTCACCTAACCTTAGTTCTAATACCACTTGATGGAATTCAAACCTAAAAATATAATTCATGAACAAAGACAAAAACTTAAAATAAACAATCACACAAACGAAGTTAGGGGCTTCTTCATTTAAACATGAGATTCTCAAGAGTTTCCAAGCATATGCATATAGAATCCAAACCCTTGAGAAACCTCCACCCCAACAAAAGTAAGTGCAATGTATGTTGTCAAAACCCAAAATCTTCAAGATTCAGTTAAAAAGACTCAAACTCTTCAGAAAATTAATATACAATATTATAAACTTTTTGAGAATAACTACAAAATTCTCACATTTTTTTTATGTTTTTTATAATATGTTTTGTTAAAAAATTGATATTCATATAATTAAGTAAAATGAAAATTTGTACTTTTAAATGATAATATCTCTTCTCTTATACTTTATATTTTGTTGGGAAAATAAGATAATTTATATACCTTATATTTTGTTGGAAAAATAAGATATCATTCTTAGAAAAAATCATATTTGACATAGTTATTCAATTTCCTACTTTTTCATCTTCTTACACCATATTCAAATTCATTGTAAAACTACCTTGAATAATCCCTCCAAGTTAACATGTTGTTTTTCAAGATTTACATTGCCAATAACTTACCATGAAAAACCATCAATAGTTAAAAAAACTCAAACTCTTAAAAAAAATAAAAAAAATAATATACAATATTATTAACTTTTAATTTTAAACGATAATATCTATTCAACTCCATCTCTTTATTATTTAATGAGTAAAAGCATTGCATTTTATCCTCTATTATTTATAGATTTTAATAATAATGGCATTATCCATTTGCTTCTATTCATTATTCAAAATGCAAGAATTAAACTTAAATCTCTGTTCAATTATCTCTATCTCTTTATTATTATTTAATGATTAAGAACATTGTATTTTATCTTTTAATTTGAATGAGAGTATTTATTTGCTTCAATTCATTATTAGTCTTTTCCATGGAACTATAATAATGGGTTTTTTTTTATGTGACATTCATTTGCCTTTTACCATAAATTTGTGTATGCAATATAATGTTTAACATAGGAAAACAAATATATATTTTTGGATATAATAAAAATATATATTTGTTTTTCATTTATAATTGGTTAATAGAATTGAAGTGTTATTGCTCCCTTCAAGTCTTTCAATATGTAGAATTAATTACATAATCAATGAATTTCACCAATTATCACATCTAAATATAAAAAAATGTACTATATATTTATTATTATGCATTATTATATTTATATTATATTTATTATCTAATATATTATTTATTATTATATTTATAATATGTTTATTATATTTATGTTATATTTAATAATATTATGGTTCATTATACATTTTTAATAATAAACAATCCTCAATTATTATTTTTTGACAAAAAATATTTATTACTTGTGCATTTGGTTATATTAAGTTTCATTGTTCAACATGTACTTTCCAACTAGCTTTACATAGACTACTTTGCAACCCTTGTTCAAAATGCAAGAATTAAACTTAAACTTCACCTGACCTTCCCAATAAAAAACAATTAATTTAATTAATTTATTGATTTTGGTGGTATAAATTAACCTAGGTTCAAGAATTATGTCCTTAGATGAGTCGCACCAAAATGATGTGTTGTAACTTATCCATAATAATGATACCTACAAGCATAATGGATCAACTTCCAGGTGGAAACGACCTCTTCGCTTGGCGTGTGAGCCCCTTACTTTATGAACAAGGGGCTGATAGTTGCAGGTGAAACAGTGGTGTGTCTTTTCACTACTTTATCTGAGTGCGTGTATTGTAGTGAAATGCATTCTTATCTGCCAACGTGTAGTGGCCCCTCGTGTCCTTCGCGGGCCGACATTGCGACGAGACGGCAGGAAAGCGCGGTTAAAGCTGAAACGGCGTCTCCAGAAGCAGAGAAGCAACAGCGTCGTGCTCCTGGCTGAGGACAACACAATTTAAATAGTTTATCTACAATACCTTTTTAGTTTATCTACAATACCTTTTTAGTTTATCGAAATAGTTTATCTACAATACCTTTTTAGTTTATCGAAATAGTGAACAAAGTCTAAAGACAAAACTATGACCATTTTAGTATGGTATGTTTTTTAAGCTAGTAGAATTGTTACACAATGTACATTTAATACACAATGCCAAAAATGGCTTTGGAAAAATGTTTCTTACTTCAATAGAGTCATTAATTCTCTTAAGTTTGATTGAATTTCAACTTTTTTATTCATTGGTTACATTTAACTTGTTTAATGGTTTGTCGCGTATACTTCTTAAGAAAAGACCTAGAGAGTCTCTATTCATTAATTCTTTTAAGTTTGATTGAATTTCAACTTTTTTTACTCATTGGTTACATTTATCTTCTTAAATGGATTTTTGGAGTATATCAAGATAGAGAGTGTTTGTCACAATGCTAATGTTATTCAATGAGTGTTTATCACAATGTTATTCAATGAGAGTTTATCACAATGTTATTTAATATTTTTTTTTAGATGTTACATTTTTCTTCTTAAATTTTTTTTAGATATTACATTTTTCTTCTTAAATGGTTCAATATT
>JZKD02S1600402.1:898685-913158 GCA_000966675.3 Picea glauca
TTTTAAATGGTTCTTTTTTAAATGCTTTGTCGAGTATACTTTTTAAGAAGACCAAAATAGAAAAGACCAAGATAGAAAAGAAGACCAAAGAAGACCAAAATAGAAAAGAAAACTAAGATAGAGAGTGTTTATCACAATGTTATCCAATATTTTTTAGATATTACACTAAGATAGAGAGTGTTTATCACAATGTTATCCAATATTTTTTAGATGTTACATTTTCCTTTTTAAATGGTTTGTGGAGTATACTTTTTAAGAAAAGAAGACCGAGATAAAGAGTGTTTATCACAATGTTATCCAATAATATTTTTTATTCAATAATTTTTTTAGATGTTACATTTTCGTTTTTAAATGGTGTGTGGAGTATACTTCTTAAAGAAGATCAAGATAGAAAAGAAGAACAAGATAAAAAGTGTTTATCACAACGTTATCTAATATTTTTTAGATGTTAATTTTCCTTTTTAAATGGTTTATGGAGAATACTTCTTAAGAAAAAAAAAAACCTAACCAAAAAAAACTAAAAAAACTAAGATAAAAAGTGTTTATCACAATATTATCCAATAATGTTTTTTTATACTAAAATATATTTTTGATATTAAGATGTTATCCAATATTTCTTGACATTAAGATTAAGATGTTATACAATATTTCTTGACATCAAGATGCTATCCAATATTTCTTTGATATTATAACATTTTTTTGATATTAGGATATTTCTATTTCTTTGATATTATAATATTTTTTTTTTATGTTATCCAATATTTCTTTGAGATTATAACAATTTTTTTTTGGTATTACGATATTTCATTTTTTTTTTATATATTATGATATTTTTATTTCTTTGATATTATAATATTTTTTTGATATTATGATGTTATTTAATATTTTTTTAGATGTTAAGATGTTATTCAATATTTTTTTGATATTTCTACCTTAAAAGATTAATGTTAGAATTGCAAAAAAACACAATTCACATATGATAATTAACAATTACATAGATAAGAAATACATGGATTTTACGTGGTTCACTCAAATGTTGGGCTACGTCCATCAAGCATAGGCATCGATTCTCTTATTATTCAGATCATGGAGATTTTTTCTGCATAAGAATCGGTTGTGGCATCGATTGTCTTATTATTCGAATCATGGAGATTTTGTCTTCTTATTCAGATCATGGAGATTAAATTAGACTAGCAAGTTCTCACTCTGTCTCTCTCTTGCCTCTACGAACTTATATGTATTTATATACATTTACAAGAAATTGCATAATAATAGGATCCAAACCCATGAGAGGAATCACTTGTCACCAAATCCCAACAATTAATGCTTTATGATATCATTTTTGAAAAAAATGGTACATTACTAGTGATTACATCAATTATATTTTTTTTATTTTTTTTTGGTAAGAATGAGATATTTTTTTTAAGTAATTAATGCATTATGATATATTTTTGCAAAATTTGGTACATTACTAGTCATTGCATCAATCATTTTCTATGTGCTAAGAATGATACTTGTGTTCTATGTGTTAAGAATGACAAAATGTCATGTTGTATGTGGTAAGAATGATAATTATTTTTGGTATGTGGTAACAATGATACATGGTGTAGCATACATAGTGGTCCTTTTAGATATCTATATATTTCTTTTAAATATTATATGGAATACATTTCCATATCTTTCTTTTATATTTTCATCAATCATTTATTATGTGTTAAGAATGATACGTAATGTTGTATGTGGTAAGAATGATAATTTTTTTTTTTTAAATGTTTGTGGTAACAATGATACATAAATGATACATGGAATAATTTATATAGTGCTTTTTTTAGATATCTTTATATTTCTTTTAAATAGTATATGGAACACATTTCTATATCTTACTTTTATATCTTCATCAATCGCTTTATATGTGCTAAGAATGATAGTCCCATTGTATGGAGTAAGAATGATATTTTTTTTTTTGTATTGATACATAAATGATACATGGAGTAACTTACATAATGGTCTTTTTAGATATCAATATATTGATTTTAAATACCATATGGAACACATTTACATATCTTTCTTTTATATCTTGTGGATGAGGGAGAACATGTGATCAATCATATTCATATGTGAGAGAATTTTCATTCTTTCACTTCATTATTTTTTATATTAATAGATCTCACTTACATGGATTTTTTATGGATGCTCTTGATCTCTTGAAGAGTAAGATAAATGAGAGCATTTTCATTGCTTCACTTTATTATTTTTTATATTGATAGATCTCACTTACATGGATTTTTGCTGGATGCTCTCGATCTCTTGAAGAGTAAGATAAAAAAGGAGTGTTCATATAGCTTACATTTGGTTTTGTAATGAGACTAGAGAGATGTTTTCTCTCAAACTTGATGATGAAGACCCCCTCGGGGATCTTCTTTTCTTCATTTCCCAACGGTGAAGAGTTAAGATTAAAATATGCAACACTTTGTAATGAGGGCTTACCAAAACTCGCTTGGCCCCTAACTTATTTAGTTAACCTTGGTACAATGCACCTCTTTAGGCACAATGCTTAAATTGTGGCACTAATCCTCTGCATCGACCATGTGCTCAAAACCAATCTCGTGTCTCTAAGTGTTTAGACTCTATCGCTCATCCACATGTGAACAATAGCTAGGAACCTCGGTCTTATACTGTCAAATTTTCTTTTGAAGTGATCTTCCTATAACACATACACCATATGACCTCTTTCTATAACCATGTGCTTAACCTTATAACCATCGGGCTCCACTCTCTCATAGATCTATCAAATTTTTTTGCCCCTTCACTTTCCTTCGTTGATCATCACAACATGGACAATATTGATCTCTCATCGGAGTCTTCTAGCTTGGACTCCTAACCATCGATCATCATGGGATGGACGACCTTAAACGCACCTCAGAATTCTTTTGTTCTCCAATCTTTACCGTCGATATTCTCTCAAGAAGACCAAGATAGAAAAGAAGACCAAGATAGAGAGTGTTTATCACAATGTTATCCAATATTTTTTAGATGTTACATTTTCCTTTTTAAATGGTTTGTGGAGTATACTTCTAAGAAAAGATGACCAAGATAGAAAAGAAGACACAGATAGAGAGTGTTTATCACAATGTTATCCAATAATATTTTTTAGATGTTACATTTTACTTTTTAAATGGTTCTTGGAGTATACTTCTTAAGAAAAGAAGACCAAGATAAAGAGTGTTTATCACAATGTTATCCAATATTTTTTAGATGTTACATTTTCCTTTTTAAATGGTTTGTGGAGTATACTTCTTAAGAAAAGAAAAGACTAGAAAAAGAAAAGACTAAGATAGAGAGTGTTTATCACAATATTATCCAATATTTTTTTTGATATTAAGATATTTCTTTGATATTAGGATGTTATACAATATTTCTTGACATAGGATGTTATCCAATATTTATTTGATATTATAACATTTATTTGATATTGCGATATTTATATTTCTTTGATATTATAATTTTTTTTTATGTTATCCACTATTTATTTGATATTATAATATTTCTATTTTTTTTATATTACGATGTTATCCAATATTTCTTAGATATTAAGATGTTATCCGATATTTCTTTGATATTTCTAAGTTAAAAGATTAATGTTAGAATTGCAAATGCAAAAAGCACAATTCACATATGATAATTAACAATCACATAGATAAGAAATACATGGATTTCACTTGGTTCACTCAATCGGTTGTATTATTATTCACATCATGGAGATTTTGTCTTATTATTGAGATCATGGAGATTAAATTAGACTAGAAAGTTCTCACTTTGTCTCTCTCTCTTGCCTCTACAGGCTTACATGTATTTATATACATTTACAAGAAATTGCAGAATAATATGATCCAAACCCATGGGAAGAATCACTTGTCACCAAATCATTAATTATTTTTTTAAAGTAATTAATGCATTATGATATATTCTTGTAAAATTTGGTACATTATTAGTCATTACATCAATCATTTTGTATGTGCTAAGAATGATACTTGTGTTGTATGTGGTAAGAAATGTTGTTTGTGGTAAGAATGACAAAACGTAGTGTTGTATGTGGTAAGAATGATAATATATGTATTTTTTTATTTATTTTTTATATGTGGTAAGAATGATAATATATATATATATATTTTGTATGTGGTAACAATGATACATGGAATAACTTATATAAATGATACGTGGAATAATTTACATAATGCTTTTTTAGATATTTATATATTGCTTTTAAATAGTATATGGAACATTTTTCTATGTCTTGTTTTTATATCTTCATCAATGGCTTTGTATGTGCTAAGAATGATAGTCCCATTGTATGCAATAATTAAGAATGATAAAAAAAAATTATTGATACATAGAGTAACTTACATAATGGTCTTTTTAGATATTTATATATTGTTTTTAAATACCATATGGAACACATTTATATATTTTGCTTTTATATCTTATGTGGATGAGGGAGAACATGTGATCAATCATATTCATATGTGAGAGCAATTTCATTGTTTTATTTCATCATTTCTTATTTATAGATCTCACTTACATGAATTTATGCAATAATTAAGAATGATATTTTTTTTTTATTGATACATAGAGTAACTTACATAGTGGTCTTTTTAGATATCTATATATTGTTTTTAAATACCATATGAAACACATTTACATATCTTGCTTTTATATCTTATGTGGATGAGGGAGAATATGTGATCAATCATATTCATATGTGAGAACATT
Organism: Picea glauca; assembly: GCA_000966675.3. NCBI lineage: Eukaryota > Viridiplantae > Streptophyta > Pinopsida > Pinales > Pinaceae > Picea > Picea glauca. The sequence goes on from JZKD02S1600402.1 coordinate 903,456, forward strand.
TTCATTGTTTCACTTCATCATTTTTTATATTATAAATCTCACTTATATGGATTTTTGGTGGATGCTCTTGATCTCTTGAAGAGTAAGATAAATGAGAGCATTTTCATTGTTTCACTTCATTATTTTTTATATTGATAAATCTCACTTACATGGATTTTTGGTGGATGCTCTGAATCTCTTGAAGAGTAAGATAAACAAAGAGTGTTCATATAGCTTACATTTGGTTTTGTAATGAGACTACATAGACATTTTCTCTCAAACTTGATGATGAAAACCCCCTCGGGGATCTTCGTTTTCCTTGTTTCTCATCGGTGAAGACTTAAGATTAAAATATGCAACACTTTGTAATGAGCACTTACCAAAACTCCCTTGGCCCCAAACTTCTTTAGTTCACCTTGGCACAATGCACCTCTCTGGGCACAATGCTTAAACCTTGGCGCTAATCCTCTGCATCAACCAAGTGCTCGAAACCAAGCTCGTGTCTCTGAGCGTTTATAGTCTATCGCTCGTCCACATGTGAACAATAGCTAGCAAGCTCGATCTTATACTGTCAAATTTGGTTTTGAAGTGATTTTGCTATAACGCATACACCATATGACGTCTAGCTATAACCATGGGCTTAACATTATAACCATCAGGCTCCACTCTCTCATAGATCTATCAAAAAATTTTGCGCCTTCACTTTCTTTCGTTGATCATCACAACATGGACAGTATTGATCTCTCGTCGGAGTCTTCTACCTTGGACTCCTAACCATCGATCGTCATGGGATGGACGACCTTGAACACACCTCAAAATTCTTTTGTTCTCCAATCTTTACAGTCGATATTCTCTCAATTGGACGGTAGGTCTGTTGCACCTGTGTGTCTTCTCCTGTGCGCATACCTCCACTTGAAATGATGTATGTCGAGGCTGGATTACTAGAAATCCAACTTTTGATACACTAACAAGACACCGATCTGGTATGACGCGGCACTCCACCACGTGGGCCTACTAATGTGGACCTTCCACGTGTCACACTCTCAACAGGTGCATACCTGTGCCGACATATGTTAGTGTCATATTGTCAAACTTCTCTTTTCACTTAATTCCTCTCTCTCCCCGATCCTATAGGTTAACTCCTAAGCTATTTCTTTGATCCGATCTCCTCTTGATTGTTGATTTGGTGTTTGAATAGACAATTAGATCTCGTCTCTTCCATGCTTCTTTAAATCACCATTGATATTCCCCTTCAAAGGATGATCACCACATACGTCAGATCCTGGGTTGTCGGCTTTCAAAGACCACATGGGTTGTCTCGATGCTTCAACGATAGATTGGAATCATTGACCTGTTGGATTAATCCACGATTAATGACCCTCGTCTCTCTCAAGTGATAAAGAGGGTTTTTGGCTCGTTCTTTGAGGAATTCGCTGCGATTCATTCTCCTCTGTGATCCTGCTCGTCACACTTGCACACACACCATTTAGTTGAGTCCAATCTAGACTACAATCACAAACATCAATTCAATGGAAGATGCTCGATTTCATATTTACAAAAAGAATCCATAAAACACAAAGATTATTCTATTAATGAATATGTATATTAATTATACAAGGCCTTTGCACATATCTCTCTTGATTTACATTAATGTGGCCTTTCTCTTGGCCTTTGGCTTCACTCGACCTCTCTATCCTTGTTCTCTCTTCTCTTTAATGCCCGTAGGTTTACAATTAATTATGTAAAAGGATCATAAACCATAATTGATTTAGATACAAAAAAATCCTCAAAGCCTTTGTATCTCTTTGTCCTAATTTACATTAATGTGGCCTTTCTATTGGCTTTTGGCTGCACTCGACCTCTCTATCCTTGTTCTCTCTTTTCTCTAATGCTCGTAGCTTTACAATTTAATTATATAAAAGGATCATAAACCATAATTGATTTAGATTTACAAAATCTTCAAACAATATTTAGGATCTATCTAACTCACTAAATCTCTCTAGATCTACTTAATAAGGAATATTCAATTACATTCAATAATTTCAACTCATCAACCCTATCCTATGGAATATTTCTAGAAATCAAACAAAACATAAGAAAATACAAACCCCCTTCAGCCTAGCAAAACATGCTTGATTTTGGAGGAAGGATGCTCCTGTATTAGAATTCAAAGAAACAAATTTTTTCATGGTCTCGTGATCATGAGTTCCAATTGTTGAAGTCATCTTGGATCTTTATGTTGTTTCTTACTTTCCTCTTTGTCTTGCTGCATCGGTGCTTCCTACAACTGCCCATTTTCTCTGATGTAAATCTTCCTTTCTTTAGCATGTCTTCTCTGAGACACCTTCACCATTAAGATCCTCATTTCTTCAATTTCCATGTCCATTCTATCCTCTAGCTAGTACATATTGTTGCAAACTTCTTGTTAAAATTTCTTCTTCTTCTTGTTGACTCGCTACTCCATGTCTTCTTCATATCTCCATCTCAAAGTATTTGAGATAATTGGTTTCCTTTCCAAATTCTTTGTGGAAACCATATTTATATCTTCAAGGTTCTTTCTCTCCTCAAACCTACTAAGCACTATATCAGAGTGTTTTCCTTCATCCTCTTCCTTGTTGTTTTAAAAAACAAGTTCCTCGAAATGGTCCTCCATATCTGTATCACTTAATAAGAAGTGACCTAGGTACTAATCATCATCATGAGACAATGTTGTCTCCTCCTTCTCTATGACAGAATTATCAATTTGTTTTCCTTCTCTTTCTTTAATACCTACAAACATACACAAAATATCATATTTAAAAACATTAGGCTCTTTATCCTCACCTACTACCTCTGTCCGCACATCCCCATGTTGATCTGAACTCTCCACGTAGCCCATGAGATTCTCAATAGGTATCTCTACTTTCTCACCATCCTCATCAAGGAATAATCCTCGCTTTCATTCACATAAGTGAAATCCTTCCTCTACAAGTGATATTTTCCTAAACTCAACTCCTCTAAGTTTTTTCTTCCTCATCCAAGCACTCACCCTGTGTTTCAAGATCCTCAAGCTTCTCCTCGGCTTCCTTGCAAATAATTGCATCAAAGAACACTTGACTCTTTTCTTTAGATTCCATCCTTGTGTCTGGTTTTCCTTTATTTTCCTCTTTTCTAGTAGTTGTCTAATGTAAATGAGTTGTATCCTTAACTCATTCAATCCTCTATCAAGTTCCTCTTGACTAGTCCTCTTTATTCATTTTTCCTTGGTAGATTTGTTTTGTCTATTGCAGCTTTTTTTTAAACCTCTATAATGACCATCAATAGTCATTTTCATTTCCTTCTTGTTTTCAACTTTCCCCAGTCAACTTTGAACTGCATCAAACCTCTATAGTAAGTATTCTCTACCAACTACCTAATACCTCACCAAGTTTCCTTAGAGCTATGGCCTTTTGATATGACAGGTTCTCTCCAATAGAACCCCTTGAGAACTACTCTACTCTTCTCTAGCTCCGCACCTACTCACTTTCCTAGAGAGAACTCCTCTTATTCTATTCACTTCCAATCTTCCACTTGAAGTATGTACAACATCCCTCCTGCAAGGTCTTACCACCAACTATTCTTTCTCTGTCACAAATCTACTAGTTGTAAGGGTTGTCAACCATTACTCGTCTCCATCTTTTCTACCTGCAATAAAAACATATGTCTCCTAGCTAGAGATAATTATGAAGATAACAATCATTACCTCCAAGATTCGTTTTGATATATTTTCCACCACATTCATTGCACTTGAATGGACAACTCTCTGTCACAATACCTCTCGAATTTTTTATTCATCCCTTTGTGCATGCTTCCCTTTGAATCTAGTCAGATTCTCTATTGGCTACACTCTTCTATTGCAAATTTCCACTACATAGGAAATTATTTTTTTTTCACTAATAACAATTGATGAAGACCCCCTTGGGGATATTTGTTTCCCATAGGTGTAGAGTTAAGATTAAAATCTGCAACACTCTATAATTAGCGCTTGCCAAAACTCTCTCAATTCCAAAATTCTTTAGTTCATGCACCATACCTTTCAATGTTTATCCACATTGCTTAAACCCTAGCGTTAATCCTTTGCATCGAACAAGGTCTTGAAACCAAGTGCCTATATTTGAGCGTTTAAAATATATGGCTCATCCACATGTGAACAAGAGCTAGGAACCTTGGTCTTAACTGTTAATGTTTATTCCATTATTATAATTCTTTGCATTTCAATAGATAACAACAACATAAGAACAAGATCACTGAGAAATACACATTCACAAGAGACACAACATTTATCCTGGGAAACCCTCCAGGGGAAGAAAACCCAGTAAAACTTCCTTATTATAGATTGCCAATACAATTTCAAGAGATAACTCAAACCAATACAAAAAGTCCTCTCCAAAAGATGCGCCACTCTTCTCTCTCTCTCCAATTGGTAAATCAAAACTTGCCTCTTAGAATGAGCAAGTGAGTTGTGTGTCAAAGCGAGGCGTTGGCCTCTCTATTATACAAGTCTGGCACGTGTGAAGTGTCTTTACTAGCAAGGCCGACTTGTAATGTCCCCAAGGCCGAGCCCTTTATAAACCTGATGTATGAAACGAATTGTACATATGTGTTATAGGCTGGTGAGCCGAGTTCCTATAATCTAGTAGGCTTATGTGTTTGTTAGGCCAGGGAGCCTAAGTGTTGAAGGCCAGGAGCCTGCTGATGTACTTGTATGTATGCAGATCGATTAAGAAAATATAAACACCGCAAGGTGCAGACCGACCATGATGAATGAGTGAAGGGGGACTGAGCGTCCACAGAGTGGGCAAGGAACTAGGGGCTGGAAGGTGGGAAAGGGGCTGTGTGATGAGCCTAGGGGCTAAGCCTAGGGGGCTTAGGCCTGGAATAATATTTTAATATTATTTCCAAAAAGAGCCATGTGCATATTATTTTATCCTAAGTTCCTGGCAAGGGAGGGAACGTGCAAGTGGATGCACGCTGTGGAACGCATGCAGTTCCCAGGGTGATAAGTGTCAACCCTGGTGCATGAAAATATAATCGCCGAGATGAACTGCGGGGAGGGGGCTTCTCCATTCTGATCCAAACCTCTGAGCATGGAATTGGTACGACCTCTGCCAGAATACCCTGGTTCATCTCTAAAAGCCGTAAAGCCTATGTTTGTTCTACAAAAATACGTGTACGCCCTCTGTTCTGGGAGCCGAGAGGATTGTGTCCGTCTGAAAAGCTAGTTAACTCTTTAACTGTTCGAAACCAGGGAGTCTATGTAATTTCCTGCGTGGATTGTTGTCACGCGTTTCCAGAACCAACACCGTGAGATCATCCTGTGACTGTTGCACCAGTTTGGGAAGCCTGTGTCTGTTTTCCCCATGGGTTGTTGTGACCACGTAGTACTGGACTGCGTGAGGCTTGTTGGCTTGTGAGCAACTCCCTCCAGGTGAGAGAGTGCGCAGAGGGAGGAGAGAACTCCTGGAAGGAACCCTGTAGCTGCCATAGAGCCCGGAGACTTCCGATCCGGTCTGTTCCTGTACCCCAAGGTAAGGGAGACTGGCAGCTGAAGGACTGTCCAGGTGACAGAGAAGGTGCACTCTCCTGGGGTGGAACAGGCATGTGGAGAATGAGGGTTTGTGGGCAGTGAGCGTGGGAGATTCCTGGAGAGCATTCTTCCTAGTGGTTGTGTATGACTGAATTCCTTGTAACCTCAGCCTAGCCTAGGATTCCTTGCCTTGGGGTGGAGATCGGTCCTAGCTCGGGGGTGACCCACTGTTGAGATGATGAACAATGTGGTCTAAGGCTGGGAGGTTCATGGAAGGCCTGCACTTGGTCGATGATTTCTACAGCTGTTAAAAGATAAGTATTTGAATTATTCTTTAATCATGTTGTGCATGACCGTGCTGTTTATGTATCATGTTTTCTGCTGTGTATATGAATTAGTATGAAGTGCTATTGATTGTTAAGTATGGAAATAATTCATATGAATACTCTGTGTAGGATGTGTTTACTTGTTTAAATGCATGTGGAGTATATACTGGACTGTATGTGTTACGTGAAAAGTGTGTACAGATTGTTACATAGTGCGTTAAAAGCCTTGGTAAGCAAAAAGGTACACTACAAATTGGTATCAGAGCCAAGGTTTCGACACTGAGCCTAGATGGGCTAGTGGAGCGGTCTTTGGACTGAGAATGCGAGGGGAAATTGAGTCGGGAGGACCAATTTCGGACCCTGGTTTACTCCGAAGCAACAAGGAGACACTTGACGAGTTTTTATTAAGAACTTAGGAGGTATAGCAGTGTTATGAGACCGCAGCCAGTGTGGCATAAGTCCACAGGGAGAGAGGACTCCAAACCAGAAGTGTGTGGGAGCATAGGAGAGAGTCTGCGAGTAGAGAGAAGAGGAGAGAAGGAGCTGAGACTCTGTTAAAGTCTGAGCTCAGGAGCACCTTTGTAAAGAGGCATTTTATTAATACAAACAGAAGCAGTTTTACTTGCATGTATTTCTGTGTTGAATGAATGTCTTGGTGTGTTCTATTTTATGCTGTGAATTTATGTTGTAGATGTAGTTGTGCATTTGCAAGAGTTGATTTGGTTTCAGGCTTGAGAGGTCTTTGAGGCTTCATACCAGGAGGGTGTGACAGAACACTACGAGTTTTGATAGCCATGCATAGAAGTTGCATATATGAACTCTGCGGATTCAGACAAAGACGTGCCAGGTGGGCACACAGCTGAAATCAACAACTCAAAGGGAGAAGACCTTGAGGTTGTTGAACACCTCAGGAGGGAAGACTGTGTATGAGAAACACAGTTGCAGACAGAATCTCTAAAGGAGTTCTGTGAAGCTCTGCCAAGTGGGCATTGAGCATATGCACAGTGGTGCTGAGGAAGAACTCTGCTGTGAGTTCAAGAAGAACCATAATCATTAGGGGATTCTGAGAGCTCTACCAAGTGGGCATTGAGCAGGTGCAAGGAGTGCACAGAGGACAGAACTGTTGAACTGTGAAAAGATACTCTGCCAGGTGGGCATTGAGACATTGTGCAGACAGGCACAGTAAGAGAAGAGAACTCTTTGAGTTCTGGAACTTAGAGGAAGAATCCACCAAAGGATATTCAATGGGTTGTTGAACACCCAGAGAGACTCAGCAAGAGGTTGCTTGAGCAAGCAGAGAGCCAGGAAGGCATTTTATTCTCCATCTGAGGGAGAAGAAGGACAAAATCCCCCAAGGGGTCTGAGTGTTTACGCAAGCTCAGAAGAGATAGCACACTATGTGCATGAGAGGACTCTGCAAGAGCACATGAGTCGAAGAAGCCTTCGAGGAGCCAAAGAGAAAGACAAGCTCAAGAGGGGCAACGCTTTTATGAAAGTAGCGAAATCAGAGTTGAAGAGCTCGCAGGAGAAAGGGAGCAAAGGTCGAGGCCTTTAGCTTTTGGAAATTCTTCCAATTCTGGGAAGAAGAAAGTGCAGAAGCTTAGGAGGAGCCTACAGCAAGAGGAGACCGGTAGCCGTCGGATCTCACTCGGGAATCCCGTCAGCCGTTAGATCTCGAGGAGTTGCGCAGGGGTTAAGCCCTAGTGTGTAGAGGGGACATCTCGGACAAGTCATCAGGATATTTGAGTCATCGGGATTTTAGAATTCAAGAGAACCGAGACCTTGTGGGTTTCAAAAACCCGAGGGAGAATCCTAGCCGTTGATCTCGGCAGGACACTCGTCAGTATTCTAGCGAGGCATCGAAATATTGGAAGCATCGGTGTTTTGGAAATCAAGAAACTTGAGACCTTTCGAGTCTCGAAACACCAACGGAATCATATCCGTGGATCCCGGACATGACACGCGTCAGAAATCCGGAGCAAGTTGGGGTTCGGCATTTCGAGGTTTCTGAAGACAAGAGAATCGTTGCATCAGAAATCACGATTTCACGATACCCGATGGGGCGAAGAGGAAGTGGTGACGTGGAGGAGTAAGCTCTCACGTGCATCAGGGATCAGTTTATAGGGATTCTCGATGACGAGAGAATCACTGCAGGAGAAGTCGCGAAGCTCCGAAACGCGATGACCACACGATCACTGCATTGGAAGTAGAGAACAGGTGTCACCCCATATCGGGGATCGGGACTTGGAGGGTTACGTGAACAAGTGAAATGGGAATCGCGATATCCCGATACGTCATTTCCCGATCACCATAGGAGTGTGGGCCATAGGCGCTAGAGCAGAGGACAAGTGTAGGTCGTATCGGAATTCGGGGAATTGGAAGTGCCGAGCACATAGCAACAGGAATCGTGATATTCCGACAGTGATTTCTCGACGGGGTTAAGGATCAGAGAGGTGGACAGGTGTCGCACCACACCAAAGTATCGGTAGATCGGGATTTGAGGATTCAAAGAGACTGAATTCGTAACCACAAGACTCGTGATCACGCGAAGTCTGATTTCCCGATTTGGAGTAGGGACATTTTAAGGAGTATTCTGTGGGTATTGAAAATTCCCGATAAGGGAATTGAAGAGCATTTCGGTTCTTCGGGCCTAGGGGAGAGAGGGTCCTGTGGGAGCGGACATGCCCTGGGTGGCGCGTTTGCATCACTTTTCCATTGATGACAAAGGAGGAGAGATCTAGACCATTGATTCAAGGCGAGTGTCAGTCGTTGATCTAACGCACTGGAATTCTAAGAAGACGAAAGTTAAAAGGGAAGAGAATTGTTTTCTAATTCGTGAACCGTGAAGTCTGGATTCATGAAAAAGGATCCATGCCGGTGGATTACAAGGAAGCTTTGAGTCATTATATCTGACTCAGGTGGATTTCATAAAACTAGAGATCGGAATAAAAGAGGGAAAACTATTTTTCCAAACCCTGAAACGCGAATTGTCGATTCGCGAGGAATTGATTTGGACCGTCGAATCCGGAAAGTTGTGGACCTTGATCTAAGGAAAATGGGGTTCGAGAGTTCGGACCTTGGGAAAAAGGAGGAGAGCTAGTCCTCGAAGTTCGCAAAGGGTAAAGTGCCATAGCGATCAGAAGTTGGGGCCCCAGGTCATAGCTAGAGGTCACGCTGGTGGAAGTTAAAGGAAGAGCTAGCATGCGCTAGACTCTTGTTTCTGATTTCCGGGATAGAGAGAGTCGAGGGTGACTCATATCTAAACACCCGGTACATGAAGTCCTGAAACGCCTTCTGGATAGGCATGTGGTCATAGCTGATGGCCATGTCGGAGAAACTTGTGCCACTGCAAGTTCTCGCAAGATATTTTTTCGCGCAAGGCTTGTGGTTTTGTTGCGTGGAGGTTCTAGTAGGAACTCGAAGAGCTGCTCCAACTCAGAGAGCGGAAGACCCATTGACTGGGAGGTCAACAGACCCCGTTGAGGTAGGGAAACTGCATTGAAGGTACTTAGGGCATGAATAATCATGCACAATGATTACAGTGGAGAGCATAAGAAGATTCAGGAATCCTGAAAGAATTGAATGCTTCTGGGATCCACAAGAAAAAGTGTTAAAGGGAAAAAGAAGTTGTTGCAATTTATAGCAGCAAGTATGTTTTGGCTCATTTGGACAGCCAGAGGAAAGAATGCTTGCAAGTTGCAAGTGTTGTTGGTAATGTTGTTACACAATGAAGAAAGCAACAGAGAGTTGAAGAGCTGGTTATAAGTCTGATAAAAGAAGCATGAAATCTTCTACTGCTATCAGATATTCAGGTAGTATAAATTTTAATGGCAGTCATGCAGGTAAGAGTTTT
>JZKD02S1600402.1:927055-950288 GCA_000966675.3 Picea glauca
TTTCTGCACGAGCCATTCTTGGTGAATGTCTCTCTGAAACTTGCGGTGAATGAATCTGCTTCCTCCTTGTCGGATGAGAACTTGGCTCCACAAGTTGACCTTCTCCTCTTGTCAGTTTCAACCTTGTGAGCATCAGAAACAAAACTTGTAAACAATCAAGTCTTCAAAAACCAGTTCTCTGATACCAACTTGATCTAAAAATGAAGAAGACTTGAAAAACTTGAAAACTTATTGCAAGTGAATGTTATGTGTTTAAAGCAAAAGGATCAGTTTGCAACACATAAATTTAAGGATTACTTATGCAAATTACACATAGACAATAGCATAATCATTGAACATAAACACATATGCACACCAATTGATAAAGGAGTTCACCCCTCTCCTGGGCTACATCTCCTGGTCCAACTTCCAATGGATCATTATTATTAATTGCTCAAAAGTACTCAAAAACATGTCTTAAAATGCTCAAACTGACAAACCGATTGGTCCAATGGCTTCCCAGTGTCCCAAAACCCCTGTCTGGGCTCTTTCGGCACCTCAATCGGTCGAAAAACGAAGAAGTTAGGCCTCCTGGAAGTCTCCCTCTTCAAGCTTGCTATCTCCGGATCTACAATTCGCACCCCTCTGTATTGAACCTGGCTCACACGCTCATTTAAGCACAAAAACCTACCACCGGGCGCAACCGCGCCAACGGTGAAAACCGTAGAACAGTTAAGGGCGCGCCAGCCCCTAACCGCCTCGGCACCTGGGCGTATGGCGCATATGTCCGCACGGTTGGCTAAAAGGTGGTTAAGTCGATTTACAAATACCCACGCTCCAGGTCGGGGTCACATGGTATATACAATAGAACCATGGTTCTTGGTTTTAAAAACCCCGTGCGCATTATACCGTGGGTTATGGTTCTAAACCCCGTGCGATATATTTTAATACAATGTTATATACAAACTTTGGTTCATGTGTTATATACCCGCGCCATTCATCGGACTATACAACATGGTCATATAACATTACAAACGACCACGGGCCGGGGCTAAGCCCCGGCCCGACCCCCCGCCCACATTACAAACTTGCAAATTCAAATATTTTCAAGCACATATAGTTAATAAGAACCAACTTGTGGCCCAATGGTCGGGCGGTCGTGCGAAGGCGTATGCATTGTGGGAGGTCCGGGGATCAAACCCCGCGGACTCCACCATAAATTTTACATAACCACTAGCCAACCAATGAGTGACACGTGGCACCCACGGATTGGGCCACATGTCCTCATATCATTTTCCATCCAACTAGACACGTGTCAGCTCCTGACTTGCCAACTGTCAACGAGCCAATACCTGCCACGTCACCACTATATGGTCGTACGGCCTGTACGACCCTGCCACGTCAGACCGTATGGACTGTACAGTCAGCACCAAAATTTTTGCCTGTTTTCCTTGACGAACAGATCGCGATATCTTCTCCATACGGAGTCCATTTGACAAAGTAAATATATCACCGGAATCAGGAAGACGAGACGGACGCAGTGGCACTATTTTCGTCGCATTCCGAGCACTTTGAAATTTGAGCAAAATTTGATCCCCTGATCATCTCTTCTCTAGTCTCTCTTCCTAACTCTTTATTCTCTATTCCTCTCTATTTTTCTGTATTACAAAATGAGGGCTCTCTCCAGCTTATCCTCCACCTCACTGTCTCTGAGCTATCTCTATCACAGAGTAGCTCCTATGAATACATTCATAAAATGGTTGTCATAGACCTGTCAGATCTGGACTTAGCTGCAGGTAACCATTTAAGGAAACCTCAACCACTTCATGAACAACTGCGTGGTCTACCATTAAAAGCCTTACAACATTTATTGAAACTTTAAATTTCAAAATTGAGAGGGTTGTGCCTCTCCCTTTCTCCATTAATGTGTGCTGGATGTGTTGGATAGATTGTACGTTGCTGACGTGGAGTGATGCTCCTACATCATGCTCCTCAGCTGGAAAAATCATGATCTCCTGATCATGAACTCCTCTTCTCCAGTGTTGAAATCCACCTGGATCCCAAAATTTCCCTTGGAGTTGTCCATCTCCTCCTCTCTAGCTATGTTATTGATGCTGTCATTGTCCTACTACTCTTGCAGGCTCCCTTCTGCTCAACTCCCCTTTGTTTCCCGCTTATGCTGATCTGATCATCAACCTTCTGATCTCCTCAATTATCTCTTCCAGCTGCTCCAGTGGCTGGCTCTTTGTATGCAGTATTCTCTATTGCACTTCTGTCTCCTCAGTGGGCAGATTTGCTTGGTATCCCATGTCATCTTTATCTCTCTTTATGGAACTAAGTGGCCACTCTGCGGTAGACTCCATCTCTGCAGTGTCCTCACTGATCTATTGTTCAGCCTCTTCCTATGGTAGTTTTGCTGATGCCATTTCTCCTGTTAGCATACTTCCAAATTCTTCCAGCTTATCTTGGGGCTGGTATGCTCCACTACCTTCTTCCAACTTAACCTGTTGGATGTCCAAGCTTTTTACCATCACCCTTTTTTCCAGGGCTTCCAATTCTTCACACAGATCAACAAAATCTATGTTGTCTTCTTCCTCTTCTTTTGCAGGCTTCAGTGCTGTAGTCATCTCCTGTTCAACTTCCTGGCTGAAAATTTTGAGCCATTCTTTTGAATGCTCACATTCTGATAAAGGGGAAAACATCAGTGTCTACTCCATTTCTTCCTCTTATTTGACAGTCTCTGCTGGTCGTCTTCCTGCTGTTGCTACATATGCAACACATGCTTCGGCCTCAACTGGGCTATCTGGTAGGAATACCCGAATTCCCCTAATCATCATAATGCTCTTTTGATTTTCTCCTGTCAGCACCCCTTGCTGATTTGAACTCTCCTCTGAGTTCATGAGACTTTAAGACAGTCTCATCTCTTTCCCCTTGCCCACCTGTCAATTTGGGAATTTTTTGTTGTCCACGTGGCAGTCTATGAGATCTAGTGATCTGATCTCATTGCCCACCTGGAAATATGAAATTTCACCACTGCTCCCTTGGGACTATGTGAGACCTTGTGATTATCTCTTCCCATTACCCACCTAACAACTTGAAATTTCACCTCTTCCCACCTGACATTTTATGACATCAATCAATCCCATCTTCATCAACACTCCTTGCTGACATGAACTCATCCCTGAGTCCATGAGACTTCCAGAAAGTCTCATCTTCTATCCCTTGCCCACTTGGCAATATGGGATTTATGTCTTGCCCACCTGGCAGTTTACGAGATCTTCAGCTGATCTCATACCATTTCCCTCCTGGCAATATGAATTTCCATGGCTGTCCTCCTGATAGTCTATGAGACCCTCCAATGATCTCATTTCATTTACCACCTGGCAATTGGAAAATTCATCTCTTCCCTCCTAGCAGTTTATGAGACTTGAAACTGATCTCTCTTCCTCATCACTGAGGGTTTCTCCAAATTCTGGCTCACATATGTAAACCAACTCTGTGTCACTAAGGATTTCAGCATGTCTCAGCCATATTTTCAACAACCTTTTCCGTCTTTTGGACAACAACTCCTTGACTGGCCACTTCACCTTCTTTTTCATGGGCCATTCATACACCCATCGTGCCTTTGCGCTCTGTTGCATTCAAAATGGAATATCCTCCATCCTCTCTCTTATATCGACGAGTTCTTTATCCATCTTTTCTTTACTCATCTGTCGGTGGTCTCCTGTTCCACCATGCTCATGGACTTCAGTAGACATTTTCATCTTCTGTCTTTTGTCCTAGCAAACTTATGGAACACTCTACACCTGAGAGCATCTCCATATTCTCCTACAACTCACCTGGTTTCCTATTGATTGTTGCACACCTACAAACAATCACCGCAGAGCATTATTACTCTGTCTCCTCTTTCACCTACTGTATACAGATGAATTTTTGTTTTTGATTCCACTTGATGTGTATCAGATTTTTTTTCTTTTCCTTCTCTGCCTCCTTCTACCTAGAGTATACAGACATAAATTTTCTTTAATACCACTTGATGGTATCAGACTATATCTCTTCACAATCCTCCTCTTGTTTGTGATCTGCAAACAACGAAATATTGGCTCTGGTACCACTTGATGTAGACCGCCTACCTCAGCAGGGTCCACTGACCTCCCGGTCTCTGGATCATTATTTTTCTTAGCCAAAATAGCTCTTTGGGATCCTGTTTGAACCCATTGAACAAATCCATAGGTCCCTTTAACTCCCTGGCATAGGTCTTGAGAAAATTTGTCCCTTGAACAAATCCATAGGTCCCTTTAACGCCGAAAACTACCCACGACCACATTCCTCTTTCGGGATTTCAGAATTCACGATTTTGCGATTCTGGCTACAGACAGTTCTTGGTTCATCCACATCCTGGACCCTGGAATGCTGAAATCTACCCATGAACACGGTCTTCTTTTTGGGATTTTGGAATTCTTGATTTCACGATTCCGCAAGTTGGGACTCCCAGTCTCACGACTCCTTTGATCTTGAACTCCCAGTTGCCGAAATGCCAAAAAGTGCTTAGGGCTCTATGCTACCGACTTTTTATGATTCGGGAAACTACGATACAAGCATTCCTCCGATTCTCTTTATTTCCAATCCCCAGTTCTCAAAATGGAAAAATATCTCAGCTGAGTGATCAACGACCCAATCCTCCCGGAATTGAAATCTTTCGGGCCTTTTCCTAAAGCGTTGACCGCCTTCCACGTGTCCTCCTGTGGACGGTCCCGGTCCTTTCACGAGTTCTCCTTTCGTGATTTTTGGAGAATCTTCACTCTCAGTCTCCCGGTGTCAAAATCACCAAAATCTGGTTCTCTTGACATGCGTCCTCTGAGATGGACAATTATGATTCTTTCGAGAGTTTGACGAGTCCTCTCCTTTGCTTCTACGAGGGTTAAACCTTGTTCTCCCCCTTTCGGATCCGATTGCTATCGGTCCTTGGTGATAGATCTGACGATCCAGATCCTTTTCTCCTATGCAACCCATATGTGTGCTCCTCATGTGCACGTATCTGTGATCCAATGGCTCTCGGGCCAATGCACTCCAGATTCGATGGCTGGCGTGATTTCTCGCACAAGGAGTTTGCGATGCAATGAATCCAAAATCCCTTTCCGCTCCAAACCCCGAACTCTGAAATGCCAAAATTCTGAACTCCTGAGCATTGTCGAATGTGAAACTTCAAAGGGTTTCTCAACCTTCTGCTCCTTTCTTCTGTTGCTCTATGCGCAAATGCACTATTCATCCTGAGCTTCGGGACTTAGAATAAGTCCATCCTCATACACTCCTTGTGCTATTGATTACTTCGCTAAACTCAGATCTGAAGTATTTCTTATAAAGAAATGCTTCACACGCTCCTGGCATTCTTCGACTCAATGCACACCTTGTAGAGATTACAGAGTGTTCAACAACTCTACCAGTGTCTCTCCTCGACACTCTTTCTCTCGATGCACTCGCTTAATACCCTCCTGGAAGAGATCTATAGAACCGTCAATAATTATGTCTCTTCTTCTTTGTGCCTTCTTTTGCACAATTCCTCTATAGTATTTAGTAACTCTAAGGATTCCATTGAGTCTGTGAATCCTCCTGGCGTGCACTCCTTGCACGTTCTTCCTGACTCCGCATAGCTCAGATGCGTACTCCTTATGCTAGACACATAAATTCAAATGTTCTATTGTGCACTCCTTGCACAACCTAAAGAACCCAGAGGGAAACTGACAAACTCATAAATAGATAGTAAAATGTATCTATAACCTGTATCTGCAGCATACATGTGACATTCAAATGCATAAACATACACAGACAATTCATGGGCAGGAAAAACTGCTCTTTGTATTAATTTCCAAATGTCTATACAAATGTTTACAAATGTTGGACTGTAACAAGTCTCATCTCTCTCTCAAGACCTCTCTGCTCTGGTCTCTCTTACTAACTCTCTATTCTCTATTCCTCTCTATTTTTCTCTATTACAAAATGAGGTCTCTCTCGAGCTTATCCTCCACCTCACCGTCTATGAGCTATCATTATCACAGAGTAGCTCCTACAACTAGATTCATAAAATGGTTGTCGCAGACCTGTCATATCTAGACTTAGCTGCAGGTAACCATTTAAGGCAACCTCAACCACTTCCTGAACAGTTACATGGTCTGGCATTAAAAGCCTTACAACATTTATTGAAATTTCAAATTTCAAAATTGAGAGGTTTGCGCCTCTCTCTTTCTCCATTAATGCGTGCTGGATGTGTTGGATGGATGGCACACTGCTGACGTGGAGTAATGCTCCTGCATCATACTCCTCAGCTGAAAAAATCATGACCTCCTCTTCTCCTATGTTGAAATCCACCTGGATCCCAAACTTTCCCTTGGAGTTGTCCATCTACTCCTCTCCAGCTATGTTGTTGTTGTTGTTGTTGTCCTGTTGCTCTTACCAGCTCCCTTCTTCTCAGCTCTCCTTTGTTGACCGCTTCTGTTGATCTGATCATCAGCCTTCTGATCTCCTCAATTATCTCTTTCAACTGCTCTAGTGGCTGGCTCTTTGTATGTAGTCTTCTCTGCTGCACATCTGTCTCCTCACTGGGAAAATTTGCTTGATCTCCCATGTTGTATTTATCTCTCTTTGTGGCACTAAGTGGCCACTCTGATACAAAATATAGCTCTGTAATATCCTCACTGAACTATTGTTCATTCTCTTCTTGTGGTAGTTCTGTTTCTGCCATTTCTCTTGTTGGCATAGTTCCAGCTTCTCCTGGGGCTGGTATGCTGCACTACCTTCTTCCAACTTAACCTGTTGGATGTGCAAGATTTGTACCATCACCCTTCTCTCCAGGGCTTCCAATTCTTCACACAGATCAACAAAATCCGTGGTGTTTGCTTCCTCTTCTGCTACAAGCTTCGGTGTTGCAGTCATCTCCTACGCAGCTTCCTGGCTGAAAATTTTGAGCCATTCTTTTGAATGCTCATCTTCTGCTGCAGGGGAAAACATCAGTGTCTGCTCCATTTATTCCTCTTCTTTGACAATCTCTGTTGGTTGTCTTCCTATTGTTGTTGCATCTGCAACACATGCTTTGGCCTCAACTAGGCTATCTGGTAGGAATACCCGAATTCCCCCAATCATCCAAATGCTCTTTTGATTTTCTCCTTTTAGCACCCCTTGCTAATCTGAACTCTCCTTTGATTTCATGAGACTTTCATACAGTATCATCTCTTTCCCCTTACCCACCTGGAAATTTGGGAATTTTCTGTTGCTCACCTACCAGTCTATGAGATCTAGTGATCCCATCTCATTGCCCACCTAGAAATATGAACTTTCATCACTGCTCCCCTGGGAGTATGCGAGACCTTCTGCTGATCTATTCCCATTTCCCACCTAGCAACTCGAAAGTTAACCTCTGCCCACCTGGCATTTTATGAGATCAATCGATCCCATCTTCATCAGCACTCCTTGCTGACCTGAACTCATCCCTAAGTACATAAGACTTCCAAACAGTGTCATCTTCTCTTCCTTTCCCACTTGGCAATATGGGATTTTTGTCCTGCCCACCTGGCAGTTTACGAGATCTTCAACTGATCTCATACCATTTCCCTCCTGGCAATATGAATTTCCATGGCTGTCCTCCTGACAGTCTATGAGACCCTCCAATGATCTCATTTTATTTCCCACCTGGCAATTGGAAAATTCATCTCTACCCTCCTCATAGTTTATGAGACTTGAAACTGATCTCTCTTCCTCATCATTGAGGGTTTCTCCAACTTTTGGCTCACATATGAAAACCAACTCTCTGTTACTGAGACTTTTAGCATATCTCAACCATATTTTCAACAACCTTTGCTATATTTTGGCCAACAACTCCTTGAATAGCCACTTCACCTTCTTTTTCATGGGCCATTCATACACCCATCACACTTTTTCACTATGTTGCATTCGAAATGCAAGCTCCTCCATCCTCGCTCTTATCTCGGCGAGTTCTTTATCCATCTCTGCTTTACTCATCTGTCGGTGGTATCCTCTTCCACCATGCTCATGTCCTTCAATAGCCATTTTCATCTTTTGTCTGCCCTCCTAGAAAACTTATGGATCACTCTACGCATGAAAGCATCTCCATCTTCTCCTACATCTCACCTAGTTGTCTATTGAATTTTGCACACCTGTAAACAATCACCACAGAGTATTATTACTCTATCTCCTGTTTCACCTGTTGTATACAAATGAATATTTGTTTCTGATTCCACTTGATGTGTATCAAAGTGTTTTTATTTTCCTTCTCTGTCTCCTTCTACCTATAATATACAGACAGAAAGTGGCTATGATACCACTTGATGGTATCAGACTATATCTCTTCAAAGTCCTCCTCTTATCTGTGATCCAAAAACAACGAAATATTGGCTCTGATACCACTTCATGTAGACCCCCTACCTCAGTAGGGTCGACTGACCTCCTGGTCTCTGGATCGTTCTTCTTCTGAGTTGAAATAGCTCTTCAGGCTCCTGTTGTAACCCGTTGAACAAATCCATAGGTCCCTTTAACTCCCTATCATAGGTCTTGAGAAAATCTGTGCGCACGCCCAGCTTTCAGTGCTCTTGCCTATTCCAAACCAACAACTTTCGGGTTTCGGGTTTTCAGGACTCTTGCATGAGAGCTCTCCCAGGCTCCTTGTCCCTCCAACTTTAGGTCACCAAAACACCGAAAAATACCCGCGACCAAGGTCCTCTTTTGGGATTTTGGAATTCACAATTTTGCGATTTCGGTTGCAAACGATTCTTGGTCCTTCCACCTCCCGGACCATGGAATGCTGAAATCTACCCGTTACCATGATCTTCTTTTTTGGGATTTTGGAATTCATGATTTTGTGATTCCATGAGTCAGGACTCCCTATCTCACGACTCGTTCTCTCTTGAACTCTCGGTTGCCAAAATTCCAAAAAGGGCTTACGACTTTGCGCTACCGACTTTTCGTGATTCAAGAAACCGTGATGCAAGCGTTCCCCCGATTCTCTGTCTTTCCAATCCCCGGTTCCTGATATGTCGAAATCTCTCAGCTGAGAGATCAACGGCCCAGTCCACCTGGAACCGAAATCTTTTAGGCCTTTTCCCGAATCCTTGACCACCTTCCACGTGTCCTCCTATGGATAGTCCTAGTCATTTCATGATTTCTGGAGACTCTTCACTCTTGGTCTCCTGGTGTCTGAATCACAGAAATGTGGGTCTCTTGACACGCGTTGTCTGAGATGGATGGTTTTGATTATTTCGGGACTTCGATGAGTCCTTTCCTTTCCTTCTACGAGGTTTAAACCTCCTCCTCCCCTTTCCGGATCCAATGGATATCGGTCCTTGGTGCTAGATTTGACGGCCCAAATCCTTTTCTCCTTTGCACTCCTTGCACTCGCTCAATGCCCTCCTAGCAGAGCTCTACAGAACCGTCAATAGTTCTGTCTCTTATTCTTTGTGCCTTCTTTAGCAAAGTTCCTCCTCCAAATTATTCAATAACTTTGAGGCTTCCTTTGAGTCTGTGAATCATCCTCATGTGCACTCCTTGCATGTTCTTCCTGACCCTTCAAAGCTCAGATGTGCACTACTTGCGCTAGCCACAGAACTTCCAATGTTATGTTGTGAACTCCTTGCACAGCCTAAAGAACCCAGATGAAAACCGACAAACTCACAGATAGATAATAAAATCTATCTATAACCTATATCTGCATCATACATGTGACATTCAAATGCATAAACATACACAGACAATTCATGGGTAGGAAAAACTTCTCTTTGTATTAATTTCCAAATGTCTATACAAATGTTTACAAATGTTGGACTATAACAAGTCTTAGCTCTCTCTCAAGACCTCTCTACTCTGGTCTCTCTTCCTAACTCTTTATTCTCTATTCCTCTCTATTTTTCTCTATTACAAAATGAGGGCTCTCTCAAGCTTATCCTCCACATCATTGTCTCTGAGCTATCGCTATCACAGAGCAGCTCTTATGGCTACATTCATAAAATGGTTTTCGCAGACTTGCCAGATCTAGACTTAGCTATAGGTAGCCATTTAAGGCAACCTCAACCACTTCTTGAACAATTGCTTGGTCTGTCATTAAAATCCTTACAACATTTATTGAAATTTCAAATTTCAAAATTGTGAGGGCTGCGCCTCTCCCTTTCTCCATTAATGTGTGCTGGATGTGCTTGTTGGATGGCACGTTGCTGATGTGGAGTGATGCTTCTGCATCAACAGTGTATATTATGAATGGCCTCCTTGCTTTTCTTATTTTAGAGTGAAGGATAATCAAACAACATATTCACCATTTCCCAAAAGTTCATAATAAATAAATATTGTCAAATGCATTACCTAGTACCAAAGTGTGTGTACCTTGGTTTGTAGCTTCAAAATGCATTTTCATTCCTATATTACCAACCATCTCTTGATATTTATTTTGGACAACACTTTGTTCAATATGTTCCTACAAAAATGTTTACTGCAATTGCAAACAACAGACTTATATCCCAAAGCCAACCCAAACATAACATTATCTGTTTCCCCAATTTTTCATTGATCCACAATATCTTGGACCGGGTTGTATGCATTCATATTGATATTTTTATTTGGAGTTCTTTTTATTCACGTTTTTTGGTTTCTCCCTGTCAAAATTTTCAAGTTTGATGATTGTTTTCATGTTGATATGCAACTAAACTCTTCGTCATACCCCTACATAATGATATTGATATTTCTCTCTTTACAACCTCTTATCTTCCTCGAAGTTCTCTGAATTTTGAATTTGCACCTTTTAATCTTCAATTTGTTTCTCTTATCTTTTAATAAGATCATTTGTTTTATAAACATCCTCAACCACAATACAAAAGTGGCCAAAACAAGTCCACAAATTGTATGAATATATTCCATAATTGTATGTAAAATGAACCACAAAATGAGTCACCTGAGGACCAAATCCTTTAAAGGAAAGAATTTTCTTTCTCTCGAAGAAGCTTCATTCCCAAGCAATAATAAGAATTCAGTTTAAAATATACAATTATAAGGATAATCAAGCATTCATGAAAATTGATGCAGGAGCATCGCCAACTCATCAAGCAAGCCAGCACATCAAGCGGAGATCAGCTGGATAAGCAAACCCAAATTTTTGAAGTTCTTTGGGATTGTAGCGCAAGTCTTTAAATGAAGCCATTTATGAAGGTGCATTGTATATTGTATTGGACCTTGAGCCTTTAAGCTCTCGTCCTTTGGTAGATAGTCGACATTTAATAGATTTAATGTTGGTAGATAGGATTTTAAGTCTAGATTTGATAGTTTAGAGTTCGAGAGGGAAAACGGATATAGACACCCTCATTGTGCATTGTATTATTATCAACCCAGGAGAAGAGGAGAGAAAGCAGAGAATATTGTATGAAGAACACCCATGTACAGGCATTTGAATTAATAGAAGGAAGCTTTGATTCAAGCTCATGGTTTGTGTTGTTTTCTCTATGTACTGATGTTGTGCTCATGAATGTTTTCTTTCTTGTTATGCATTTGCTTTGTATATGATGTGCATATGATTTCATGTTTCAAATTGAATTCTGAAAGGGAGAGAGAATGAGGTTCAATTGTTCCTCTATCTGAGCCAGGAGATTCCTGCAAAGTGTGCAGTTGAATACATCTGCAAGGAGTGCGTTGAAGAAGGCTCAGTAGTTTAACTTTTTTCCTCATTCACCCAGAAGTGGATTTGGTTTGTTGAATCCGTGCAAGGAGTGCGCAGGCTGAAGAAGAATAAATCTCATTTGTGAATCTGAGAAGAAAACGATCGAATATTGCTACTGCAGGAGTGCGCAGAGTTGAAGGGATTCAACACTTGGAAGTTGTTGAATGATTGTCACGAGGAGCGCGTGCAAGTCCCTCTGAAAGAATCAGAGTGAAAAAAACTTAGGAGGAATAGACCTTTGAACTCCCTGAAGGCTAAGTGCAGGGAAGTTGTTGTTGGAAGTCGGAGGAAAGCATCGCAGGTTGGCAAAGCGAGCAAATGAGTCTCTTGTAGAGACACTGCTTTATTTCGCAGAATCCTCAAGGGGAGAACAGATGGAGGAAATCTTTGGAAGAGATTTCATGAAGTTCTGAGAGATGTTGGATCTTCCAGAGGTGCAAGGTAGTTACAGCGCAGGCGTGGACAAGATTCATAGCTCAGGAGGGAAAACACCGTTGATCCAAGTCGGCCAGGGCTGTTGGATTGTTCACGAGATCGCCTATCGGGACCTCATGAGGAAAAGTGTCCTAAGTTTTGTCAGGAGAGACGTGATATTGCGAGAAGCGATATCTCGACTACTCCGAGGATAGTGTGGATCCACAGAAGTTGACAAGTGGACAAGTGGCACCTCGCATCTTGGAAGCTCGTAAGTGGAAGGGCTGAGAAATTGTTGTCAAAAGTCGTGGGGCGCGAAGGACCGAAGTAGCGAGAAGGCTGGGAGTCGTCCATCTGAAGAGGACAGGTGGCAGATATCGAGGATCTCGTGGACTCGGGAGCCCGCAGGTTGAGGGCCCAAGTGTTGGGTGATCTAAGTCCCGAAGCAGCGAAGTGGCGAGGAGGCTAGGAGCCGTCTATCTGAGGAGGATAGGTGGAGAAGATCCAAGGATCTCGCAAACTCGGGAGCTTGCAGGGTGAAAGCCCAAGTAGTGGGTATTCAAGGTCGGGAGGATGCGAGAAGCAAGAAGGTGAATAGCCATTGGATCCAGATCACGGGAGGATCGTTGGATCTGCACATGGGATCATGCATCGGAGCCTCGCGAGAAAAGGCTCGAAGACTTGGCCACGGAAATCACGAAGTCACGAGGGAACGAGGTTGCGAGTTTCGGCACCTCGGACATCGGGAGTGGATGGGGAAGTTATCCAACCTCGTGAGTAGTGAAGTCGCAAGGGAGCGAGGTCACGATAGCGTGGAAGTCCCAAGAGAAGTGATGGGTGTGGACGGGTCAAGTCACACGTGCGCATCGGAGTTTCGGTACCTCGGGTATCGGAGGTTGGAGAACCAAAAGTTTGGTAGCGCGAGTAGCGAGGTCGTGAGTAGAGAAATCCCTCAGGGAAAAGTCAGCGAGTTGACTGACCATCGAGTCGCGGGGATCCGAGAACCCAGTGTACAACCTTTGGACTTGTGAAGCCGCGAGTTTCGATCCTCCGAGAAGTTAAGGAAGGGGATTGCGCAAGGAAGAGAATCTGTGGGTAGGAAGATTCCTAATAGGGAATTGGGAGAACCTTTGAGTTCTTCGGGCCGAGAAGAGAGGAAGGTCCTGTGTGAGCGGACGTGCCCGTGGTGGTGCGCATTTGCATCAGAGTGGTATCAGAGTAGGGATTGACTCTTTGCTTTCTATAGCAGAGAAGAGAAATTTCGCCATGCCGCCGAGAAGGGAAAGACAATCACCTGACCCAGAGGATAGGGAGGTACGAAGAAGAGGCAGGCCGGCAGGGAATCCGGAATCGGAGAGACAGATGAGAGATCTTTGAGCGAGACTAGAAGATATGGAGGCAGTGCAGAGACGCACAACCAGTGCTGGAGATCTAAGTGACTCCGAAGGTGAAGTTGAAGCTGAACAACATGAAGAAGTTGCAGCCGAGGATGCCACGAATGAATGACTAATTAAAGCCATTGCCAGGATGGGTGCGAAGGCGAAAATGGACATTCCAGTCTACGAGGGGAATCTGGATGCAGAGGAGCTACTAGATTGGATTAGAGCTCTTGACACCCACTTCGATTATGAGGATATCGAAGAGGATAAGAAGGTCAAGCATGTTGTCACGCGCTTTAAAGGACATCCAACATTGTGGTGGGACGAGCTACAAGCTGACAGACGCTGCAAAGGAAAGCAGAAGATCAAAAGATGGGATTGAATCATTGCAAAGATGAAGGCAAAGTTCATCCCAAGAGACTATCAAATCACATTATTCAGAAGGATGCAGAGCCTGAGACAGAAACTGATGACAGTGAAAGAATACACTGAGGAATTCTATCGACTGAACATCAGAGAAGGTCATCGGGAGAGCGATGATGAGAAGGTTGCTAGATATCTGAATGGTCTGAGATACGACATTCAGGATGAATTAAGCATGGTTACCATCAGGATGGTGGAGGATTCTTACCATATGGATTTGAAAGAAGAAGAGAAGTTGAGTCGTAAGCAAGGTCATCGAGGGTGAGGCAGAAGTCAGCCCAGAGGCAAATCCGTTGCCTAGGAAAAATTTCATAAGCCCAAAGAGGAATGGAAGAAACCTCAGGGTAAAATTGAGAAAGGTGCAAGTTCGCAGCAACGCTGGCATGTTGAACAGAGAGGGCAGGATATAGATCAAAAGGGAGATTATGCTGACACAAATACTTTTCCTCGTACCAGAGGTAGAGGAAGAGGTTGAGGTGGAGTTATCACATGTTTTACATGTGGAAAGAATGGGCATAAGTCATTTGAGTGTCCAGAAAAAAAGAAGGATGGAGGAGAAGCTCAAATCATCGAAGCACAGAGGCGGGATGTTGAGACTGAAGACACCAAAGGCAGAAGGTCACTGATGATGCGTAAAGTTCTCTTAACACCCGGAAAGGACGTGGAGGACTCAGCTCAGAGGACTTGACTATTTAGGACAGCTTGCAAAGCCAAAGACTGGGTATGAAAAGTTATTGTTGACAGTGGTAGCACAGATAATCTCATTTCAACCGAGATGATGGAAAAGCTGGAGCTGGAGACAACTGATCACCCGAGTCCATACAAGGTTTCATGGATACAAAAAGGACATCAGGTGAGTGTCACTAAACAGTGTTTAGTTGAATTCAAGATAGGTGGATATAATGATAAAGTACTGTGTGATGTTATTCCTATGGATGTATGTCATTTATTGCTGGGTAGACCATTGAAATATGACAGAAATGTGGTTCATGATGGGAGAATGAACACATATACTCTGGAGAAGGATGGAAGGACAAACAGGTTGCTTCTGATAAAATATAAGGAGGTGAAGCTGGAAGTAAGCAACACAATACTTCTCATGAGTGGGAAGGAGCTTCTTAAAGAGATGGAGAAGAAAGAAGATCCACAATTATTTGTTTTTAGAAAAATGAGGATTGTTCTGACTAGCACAAGAGTGGATGACTTACCAGATGAGATTCAGGAACTGCTGGAAGAGTTCGCTAACATCATAGTCGACGAATTACCTCATTCGTTGCCACCGATAAGGAGTGTAAGTCATCACATTGATCTCATACCAGGGGCTAGTTTTCCAAACAAAGCTGTGTATAGATTAACACCGCAAGAAAATGAAGAGGTCAAGAGGTAGGCCCAGGATTTGTTGGACAAAGGATTGGTCAGGGAGAGCTTGAGTCCATGTGTTGTTCCAACAGTGCTCAGTCCAAAGAAGGATGGAGGTTGGAGAATGTGTACTGACTCAAGAGCGATCAGTAAGATAACCATCAAGTATAGGTTTCCACTGCCGAGAATGGACGATCTGATGGACTACCTGAGTGGGGAAAATTATTTTTTGAAGGTAGATTTGAAAAGCAGATACCACCAGATTCGCATGAGAGAAGGTGATGAGTGGAAGATATCCTTCAAAACCAACGAAGGATTGTATGAGTGGCTAGTCATGCCATTTGGCTTGACGAATGCACCGAGTACATTTATGAGGTTGATGAATGAAGTCCTGAGGGAATTCATCGAGAAATTTGTCATCGTATATCTGGATGACATACTGATTTTCAATAAGACGAAGGATGAACATTTGAAACATTTGGCCATTGTGATGAAGAAGCTACAGCAGGAGAAGTTGTTGATCAATATGAAGAAGTCCTCATTTATGAAGACAGAGCTCATTTATTTGGGTTTTGTTATTTCGGCTAATGAGTTGAAGATGGATCCGAATAAAGTGGAGGTGATTAAGAATTGGCCATCACTGAGGAATATTTTCGAGGTGAGAAGTTTCCATGTTTTAGCTAGTTTCTACCGAAACTTCATTAGGAATTTCAGTGAAATTAGCGCAGCGATGATGGACACGGTGAAAAAATGACATAAGTCTTTTCATTGGACAGCGGAGGCTGATAAAAGCTTCAATCTGTTGAAGCGGAAAATCACGGAACAACCAGTGTTGGTGTTGCCGGATTTTATGAAGACATTTTAGGTGAAATGTGATGCAAGTGGATTTTCCATAAGAGCGGTCTTGAGTCAGGAGGACAAACCAGTTGCATATTTCAGTGAGAAGCTGGATGAGGCAAAACTGAAGTATTCCACATATGATAAAGAATTTTATGCTATCATACAGGAACTGAAGAAGTGGAGGCATTACTTGATCCCAAAAGAATTTGTTTTGTATAGTGATAATCATGCATTACAGTTTGTGAGTCAACAAGAGAAGTTGAATCAGAAACATGCAAAATGGGTAGAGTATATGCAGAATTTCACATTTGTGATTAAGCATATTTTGGGTACTGCTAACAAAGTGGCTGATGCTTTGAGCAGGAAGTGTTTGTTGTTGCAGGAATTCTGAATCAAAACTTTGGGATTTGAAAATCTCAGGAACATGTATGCAGGAGATGCATATTTTGCAGAGGTGTATGAAGAAGCTGAGAATCCAGTTCTCAGAGACCGAAGTTCGTGGATAGATTATATGATCCAGGAGGGATTGTTTTTCAGAGGCAATCAATTGTGTATTCCGAATTGCTCCATGAGGGAGAACTTGTTGAAAGAGAAGCACAGTGGTGGATTGGATGGACACTTTGGCCATGATAAAACTTTCATGAAGTTGAGCGAATCATATTTTTGGCCAGGGATGCGAGCAGATGTCAAGAGGTTTGTTGACAGGTGTAGAGTTTTCCATCATTCGAAAGGGAGAAAGCAAAATATGGGATTCTACCAGCCATTGCCCATACCAGAGAGGCCATGGGAGACAATTAGCATGGATTTTGTATTGGGATTGCTGAGGACACAAAGAGGTGTTGATTCGATCTTTGTGGTCGTGGACAGGTTTTAAAAAATGGCACATTTTATTCCATGCCAGAATACCAGCGATGCGACACACATCACAAATCTCTTTTTCAAGGAGGTCATTCGACTTCATGGACTGCCGAAAAGCATAGTTTCAGATAGAGACACTAAGTTCATAGGGAATTTTTGGAGGACCTTATGGAAGAAGCTAGGAACTAACCTGGCATTTAGTTCTGCTTATCATCCACAGACGGATGGACAAACAGAAGTGGTCAACAGAAGTCTGGGAGACTTACTGAGAAGCTTGGTGAAAGAGCACCATAACAGTTGGGATAGAATATTACCACAGGCAGAGTTTGCATACAACGATTCAGTCAATCAGAGCACAGGAAGGAGTCCATTTCAGGTTGTATATGGGATACAGCTGAGAGGAGTTTCTAAACTCAAGGAGTCAGAACAGACTACTACTAGCAGTGCTAGGGCAGAGGAATTTGCTGAGGCGATGAAGGAACTTCACAGCAGGGTGAAGCAGCGACTGATGGATTTAAATCAGGAGTACAAACGCAGAGCAGATCAGCATCGGAGACAACTCCAGTTTGAAATTGGTGATCTATTTTTGGCACACCTGAGGAAGGAAATATTCCCAAGGGGAACACACAACAAGATGAAAATGAAGAAAATTGGGCCATGCAGAGTCCTGAAGAAATTGGGAGAAAACGCTTATGAAATTGAGTTGTCGGATGAGATCGGAATATCTCCGACATTCAATGTCTCAGAATTATATCCCTATAAGGCTAAGGAAGAAATAGTTGGAAGTGATGAAAAACCAAAGATCTAGTGGAAAAAGCATATGTCGATTGCGGAGAAGCCACAGATGGAGCGTATACTTGACAGGAAGGTGAGAAAAAAGACCAGACGAAAGGAATACTATGAGTATATGGTCAAATGGAAGGGCCATCCAATGGAAGATGCCAGCTGGGAGACTGAAGCAGTGATACAAAAGCATGGAAAGACCGTGCAGGAGCTCATGGACAAGAGCCCATGAAAGTTTTCAAGCTGAGGAGTATGATGCAGGAGCATCGCCAACTCATCAAGCGAGCCAACACATCAAGCAGAGATCAGCTGGATAAACAAACCCAAATTTTTGAAGTTCTTTGGGATTGTAGCGCAAGTCTTTAAATGAAGCCATTTATGAAGGCGCATTGTATATTGTATTGGACCTTGAGCCTTTAAGCTCTCGTCCTTTGGTAGATAGTTGGAATTTAATAGATTTAATGTTGATAGATAGGATTTTAAGTCTAGATTTGATAGTTTAGAGTTCGAGAGGGAAAACGGATATAGACACCCTCATTGTGAATTGTATTATTATCAACCCAGGAGAAGAGGAGAGAAAGTAGAGAATATTGTATGAAGAACACCCATGTACAGGAATTTGAATTAATAGAAGGAAGATTTGATTCAAGCTCATGGTTTGTGTTGTTTTCTCTATGTACTGATGTTGTGCTCATGAATGTTTGCTTTCTTGTTATGCATTTGCTTTGTATATGCTGTGCATATGATTTCATGTTTCAAACTGAAGTCTGAAAGGGAGAGAGAATGAGGTTCAATTGTTCCTCTATCTGAGCCAAGAGATTCTTGCAAAGTGTGCAGTTGAATACATCTGCAAGCAGTGCGTTGATGAAGGCTCAGTAGTTTAACTTTTTTCCTCATTCACCCAGAAGTGGATTTGGTTTGTTGAAGCCGTGCAAGGAGTGCGCAGGCTGAAGAAGAAGAAATCTTAGTTGTGAATCTGAGAAGAAAATGATCGAAGACTGTTGCTGCAGGAGTGCGCAGAGTTGAAGGGATTCAACACTTGGAAGTTGTTGAATGATTTCCGCGAGGAGCGCGTGCAAGTCCCTCTGAAAGAATTAGAGTGAAGAAAACTTAGGAGGAATAGACCTTTGAACTCCCTGAAGGCTAAGTGCAGGGAAGTTTCCGTTGGAAGTTGGAGGAAAGCATCGCAGGTTGGGGAAGCGAGCAAACGAGTCTCGTGGAGAGACACTACTTTATTTCCCAGAATCCTCAAG
This sequence comes from Picea glauca, assembly GCA_000966675.3. Lineage (NCBI taxonomy): Eukaryota > Viridiplantae > Streptophyta > Pinopsida > Pinales > Pinaceae > Picea > Picea glauca. The sequence continues at coordinate 946,048 of JZKD02S1600402.1, forward strand.
GGGAGAATGGACGGATGGAATCTTTGGAAGAGATTTCAAGAAGTTCCGAGAGTTGTTGGATCTTCCAGAGGTGCAAGGTATTTACAGCGCAGGTGTGGAGAGGATTCAGAGCTCAAGAGGGACAACACCATTGATCCAAGTCAGCCAGGGCCGTTGGATTGTTCACGAGATCGCCTATCGGGACCTCGTGAGGAAAATTGTCCTAAGTTTGGTCAGGAGAGACGCGAGATTGCGAGAAGTGATATCTCGACTACTCCGAGGATAGTGTGGATCCATAGGAGTTGACAAGTGGACAAGTGGCACCTCGCATCTGGGAAGATCATAAGTGGAAGGGCTGAGAAATTTTTGTCAAAAGTCGCGAGGTGCGAGGGCCCGAAGTAGCGAGAAGGTTGGGAGCCATCCATCTGAAGAGGACAGGTGGCAGAGATCGAGTATCTCACGAACTCGGGAGCCCGCAGGTTGAGGGCCCAAGTGTTGGGTGCTCTAAGTCCCGAAGCAGTGAAGTGGCGAGGAGGCTAGGAGCCGTCCATCTGAGGAGGACAGGTGGAGAAGATCCAAGGATCTCGCGAACTCGGGAGCTCGCAGGGTGAAAGCCCAAGTAGTGGGTATTCAAGATCACGAGGACGCGAGAAGCGAGAAGGTGAATAGTCATTGGATCCAGATCATGGGAGGACCGTTGGATCCGCACGTGGGATCGTGTATCGGAGCCTTGCGAGAAAAGGCTCGAGGACTTGGCCACGGAAATTGCGAAGTCGCGAGGGAACGAGGTCCTGAGTTTCAGCACCTTGGACATCGGGAGTCGACGGGGAAGTTATCCAACCTCGCGAGTAGCGAAGTCACAAGGGAGCGAGGTCGCGATAGCGCGGAAGTCCCGAGAGAAGTGACAGGTGTGGACGGGTCAAGTCACATGTGCGCATCGGAGTTTCGGTACCTCGGGTATCGGAGGTTGGAGAACCAAAAGTTTGGTAGCGCGAGTAGCGAGGTCGCGAGTAGTGAAATCCCTCAAGGAAAAGTGAGCGAGTTGACTGACCATCGGGTCTCGGGGATCCCAGAACCAATTGTACAACCTTTGGACTCGCGAAGCCGTGAGTTCCGATCCTCCGAGAAGTTAAGGAAGGGGATCGCGCGAGGAAGAGAATCTGTGGGTAGGAAGATTCCCGATAGGGAATTGGGAGAACCTTTGAGTTCTTCGGGCCGAGAAGAGAGGAAGGTCCTATGTGAGCGGACGTGCCCGTGGTGGTGCGCGTTTGCATCAAAAATTCGGTAATGTTAGGTAAGAAAATTGTTAGACAACATGTAGTAGCCTGGATTTATCATTTTTTAACCACTCTTAAAGACAATCCATGCTAACTGTGGCATCTTATTGTGCCATATTTCCTTCATCCCTCACACAATTTGATTATTTTGATTCCAGATAATCTTGCCTCCTTACAACTCTAGCTCCTTGATAAAATCAACATTGTAATTCAAGAGATTTATGTGGTGAGGAGAGTTTTCAGGCATGTTCGGAGAGATGAAAGTATTGTCAATGGATTGCCAACGTTTCAGATCCATATCAAGGTCCATCTTTAGGACAATAATCCTGGGTTCTAATTGGTGAGAATAGATAGTTATAAATACTTAAGGTGAGGGGAGAATTATGTGTCGACTTGAGTCTTTGGTGAATATTTTAGATTAGGTTTAAATGAGGTTTATTTAGGGTTTTTCTATATATATATATATATATATATATATATTAAAAAAATTATTTAAATATTGGTAATCATTTAATTCAAGGTGTATTAATAAAATAAATCAATATTAATTTTTTTTAAAGGTGTTATTTAGATAAGAAAGTTTATATTAATTAAAATGAATATGGATTGTGATATGCATCCGAAACGTCGAAAATACATTGACAATATTGTGGTCTCTCCAAACATGCATGAAAATCAACATTGTCAACAAAAATTGCTCCCATCCATCGAAATCAAGGAAATTTGAATTTTTTGTGTTGATTCGAGGTAGTGGACTAGGTTCATGAGTTAATTTTTCCCCATATGCTTCCTTTAGATTTGAAATTATCTCTATTTTAAGAACATCAATGTCCAGAAGCCTCTTAATGGCATTCAAGCCTACCCACAAAATATTGGTATTCAAAATTTTGAGTTTCTCAATCAATTTGAATTCACCAACATGCTCCTATGAAATCTCTAGAAGTGCAATCCCATTCAGCTCCCATTCTCCCATATTATAAAAAAATCAAAATCTTGTCAGAAGGTAAAATGCGAAATAACAATGGACAGAGGAGTATTTTACCGATAAGATGCATATTTTGGGCAATTTTAGTGACAATGAAAGATTATAATTTGAAATCATTCAAATGGACATGTTGTCTTTCGATATATGATTGTAGTTTGTGGTGGAACTCCTTCAGGATTGGGTCGATCTGATGGCCCAATCAATCACTCCAAAAAATATAATCCATACTGAAAATAAATCTTAACCATGAATATTTAGATCATATGATAGAGTGTTTTGGCATTGTAGTTTGTATAGGTAAGGAAACCATTCATAGTCATGATGAAAACCAAATTCAAATAGTAGTTTAGGAAAACTGATTAGGATTATTGAATTTCAGAAAATAAATCGTGTGGTTAGGAAAAACAGAGTATGCATGAAAAACAAAGTATGCATGAATTGTAGCTCGAGATTTTACCCATATTATATATAACCCATAAATCTAATAGAAAAAAGGATTTAATAAATCAGTATGTTTGTAAATTTACCTATAGCCCATGAATTTATGACCTCTCAAACTTGAAGTCAAGCATGAGTTGAATGTATAGTGTTTTTTTTGTTGATTGTATTTGTATATGAAATAATGTTGTGGTACTAAAGATAAATGTTGGTGAATTTTGAATCTTGAGAAGAAAAACTCCTCAAGATGATCCCGATGAAGAAAGTGATTTTTTTTTTTAAGAACATGATATTGATGTTAAGGAAGCTCTGAGTCTTCTTGCAAATATAATTTCTATATTTGAACTTCATGCTTGGTAGTTTGTGTAAATTTGGAAAATTCTAAAAATATTTGTTGTTAGGTGGATGACCATCTGGTACTGATTTGAAACCATCTCTAAGCCACATTCTAGTCCACGATCTAGTCTTGGGATTCCTGCAACCATTTAAAACTACAAATTTGATAAAGAAAGATGGTTGTAACTGTTTACAAAAATATTGGTAATTTTTATAAAATCATTTTTGAAACACTCATGTGCATCCCTTATAATGCATTTTCTACAAATTTCATCCACTTATTACTCAATTTGTTATATTCTGCAAAAAAAACATATTTGGGATTTTCCTGATTCATCTTTATTTGTTTGCAAATGATGTGGAAAATTTTCCTTTGGAAATAGTCTGCTATAGGTTTTTGTAGCAACAAAAAGTAAAAACAAATGCAAAATTTCTTTAAAACATCTTCAGTAAAGAAAAGTAAGTTATGATATTGTGCTATTGTCTTTTATAAAATTTGTTTGAAAGAAATCTTGATGCTGAGGAAAAAATCAAATACTAAAATGCTTGAAATTATTTTGTTCCATTTTACATCTTTTGTGTTAGAAGAAGATGAGTACCAAGTGGTTGGATGATTTTGTCATCATGATTATATGAATATGACGACAAGAAGATGAATATCGGGTGCTTGAAGGCTTAGGGAAAAAAGTATGAAGAAGACTATCTGAAAGGGATAGAATTGCATCTGCATCTAGAACCACAAAATGGTACTGATAACTCAATGATATTTCTCCCCCCGCACTCATTATGATGCATTCCTTCATGCATCCTTCTAAGATATGATATTTGATTATTTGTTGTCGATAAAAACTCTAAATGTTGCATCTAATCATGCAAGAGTAAGAGAAACATGTTGAACAAAGAAAATTCAACACATAAGAAACCATTTTTTCTACTAATCCCGACACAAATATTCTCCTAGAAATTGAGACAAAATGAGATGAAGAAGGAGGTAATAAAAATAAATTTTCTGCAATAGTGAATTATTAATTTTTATACTTCCTCCATATGTATAACCATGCTTATACATGCAAACATTCATGTCATATGATTCTTGTATTTCCAGGTAATATGCAAGATACCAGATATATAAAATATGCAGAACAGAAACGAAATGCTAGAAATGACAGAATAACAGTAAAATATCCAGCATAATCTTCATAATACACAGAAATGATATACGAAAT